>JAODGB020025737.1:0-12387 GCA_027574905.2 Earota dentata | reverse complement strand
GGGAGAAGATCAATGGCAGAAGACGAAGGATGATACATCGGATAAGGTCTCTATTTGTGCAGATAGGGCAGGGGGTCTACTAGGAATTCTTTATCTTGATAACACAGGCGCCATTTCGTTGGATAATGTGACTTGTATTTGTGATCGTGTTCTAAAACCTGTTTGTGATTGTGGTACAAAAGTATCAAGTGATGTTGATGTGTGTATTTGTTCAGATACCAGTATCAAAGATGCTTCTTCCCAAGAACAGCAAAGCTCAGAAGGTTCGGAGGACGATAGCAAGTTATCCATTGGCGAGAGTATCACTTGCATCTGTCAGGACAAACCAGCGAAAGTTTGTGTATGTCGAGGTCCAGGTCCTCACAAAGTCCTTCGTCGTGACGCTGGGGAGATTTGCGTGGATAATGTTGAAGATGCAAAGCGACTGCTAGCGTTGGAAGATGAATGGTCAATGGAGGATGTTACATGCATCTGTAAAGGACAGCCAAGGGAGGTGTGCACTTGCACTAAAGCTGCTACATGTCGGAAGGGTTTGCGCGGAAGCACAATTTGCGTGGACAATGACTACGATTATCAGCATCTTGAAGAGTTGGAAGCCCGGGGTATTTTGTCCTTGGAGAATATTACCTGCGTTTGTAGAGGGGTGCAAGCTGAAGTGTGCACTTGCGCGGAGGATGATTCCACTGACACATTACCAGTTGCACCTTGTCGTCGTGGGTCAAACTTTGATCCGGATACGATTTGTGTAGATGATGATGAAGAACTACGGCGACTCCAAGAGTTAGAAGACCAAGGGCGGCTTTCCCTGACCAATATTCGATGTGTATGTAGAGGTACCCAGAAGGAAGTTTGTGATTGTGCTGATTCTGAGACCAGTGTTCCAAAGAAGAGACCGCCGGTTTGTCGCAGAGGATTGTACGTTGACTCCAATAAGATTTGTGTTGATAATGATGAAGAACTGCTGAGGCTTCACGACCTGGAGAAGCAGGGACTACTTTCTTTGACTGACATTCAATGTGTATGTTATGGAACGCAAACGAGAGTTTGTGAATGCACTGATGCCGAAACTAATTTTGGCACAAGGAGTGTCCCACCTTGTCGGAGAGGTTTGCACGCTGATTCCGACATGCTATGTGTTGACAATGATGAGGATCTACAACGACTTCAGGCTTTACAGGACCAGGGACAGCTTTCCCTAACAAATATTCAATGTGTTTGCAATGGAACCCAAACCAAAGTTTGTACATGCAAAGATGTTGAAACTAATTTTGGTAAAAAAGGTATCCCACCTTGTCGAAGAGGGTTACAAGGTGATTCTAACACGGTATGTGTTGATAATGCAGAAGAACTTCGTCGTCTTAGTGCTTTAGAAGAACAAGGGCTAATTTCATTGACAAATATTCAATGTGTTTGCAATGGAACCCAAACAAAAGTTTGTACATGCAAAGATGTTGAAACTAATTTTGGAAGAAAAGGTATCCCACCTTGCCGAAGAGGGTTACAAGGTGATTCCAACACGATATGCGTTCATAACTCTGAAGAACTTCGCCAACTCCAGGCATTAGAAGAACAGGGACAACTCTCACTGACCAATATTCAATGCGCATGCAATGGAACCCAAACAAAAGTTTGTAAATGCAGAGATGTTGAAACTAATTTTGGCAAAAAATGTATCCCACCTTGTCGGAGATGGTTGCATGGTGATTCCAACACGATATGTGTTGATAATGACGACGAACATCAACGACTCCTGGCTTTAGAGGAACAGGGTCAACTCTCACTGATTAATATCCAATGCGTATGCAATGGTACTCAAACCAAAGTTTGCAAATGCAAAGACGCTGAAACGGATCTTCCAAGAATAAAGATACCACCTGGCCGGAGAGGCTCGCACGTTGGCACCAATACGATTTCTGTTGATAATGTTGAAGAACTGCAACGGCTCCAAGCCTTAGATGACCAAGGAAAACTTTCATTGACTAATATTGAGAGTGTATGCATTGAAACTCAAACCAAAGTATGCAAATGCATTGATTCTGAAACTAGTGTTCCTCAAAAGAAGACTGCACCATCTCGAAAAGGATTATACGTTAATTCCAGCACGATATGCGTTGATAATGACAAAGAACTGCAACGATTGCAAGCGTTGGAAGCCGAAGGAAAACTCTCACTCACTAATATTCAATGTGCATGCAATGGAACTCAAACAAAAGTTTGTAAATGCATTGATGCAGAAACTAATTCGCCTAAAAAAAGAACACCACCTTGCCGGAAATGTTTAAATGTAACCACCAATACGATATGTGTTGATAACGCTCAGGACCAGTTGCGTCTGCAACAGCTAGAGGACGATGGTCAGTTGTCTATGAAAAGTATCGTCTGTACGTGCAAAGGTATACAAAGTAAAGTCTGCGAATGCATGAACACTGGGACTACCACAATATGCGTGGACAATATGGAAGACCTCCGCCGAATAGAAGAGATGGAGTTGCGCGGTGAAATCTCTCTCACGAATATTACCTGCCTGTGCAAGGGAGTGCAGCATGAAACTTGCGTTTGCAAAAGAAGTAAAGCAGTATCTTATTACAGTGGACAGACGACGCATACCTCTGGGGTGCACTCTGAAACCGATGTAATTTCGCTCAACAAAGGTAATTACATTCCTGATCCATATGGAAAAGCATCGCCCAGTGAAAATAAGAACTATTTACTTTCAGATTTTGATCCGTGTGATGAGCTGCGAGCCGAATTGGCGAGGAGGGAGCTTGAGCTGAGCGAATTGCAGATGCAATTTAACACTCTGGGCATGGAGAATCAGGCATTGCGCAAACACGCCAATGAGCTTAAGGAAATTGCAAAGAAACAGATTGCGGAGTTGTCGACTGAGTTGCGCAAGTCTCGCGAGACTGATGATTCGAAGTTAGTTGCTGATTTGCAGGAGCAGATTAGACTGCTGCAGAAGGAAGTGGCTATGCTGAAAAAGCTTCAGTGCGAGTGTTCGAAATTGTTTAAGGATAAATTGCACAAGGCAGGAGCTGCTCCTGAAGATATTAAAGCAATTTCTGGCATGCCAGAGGGTGCACCTTCGGAACGTCCGTCTGAAATAAGTGGATATCCAGAACCCAGTCAGCGCACGTCAGAGCAACCTTCACAAATTTCTGGACGACCAGAATCGATAACGCGCCCGGAAAGCAGGATGTTATCAGCGGAACCTTCCGAAATGTTTGAAGGCATGGAAGGTACGGGACTAGCAGATCATCCATCAGAAATTGCTGAAGTTGTAGAACCCACCAAGGCAGCTGAAAGTAAAAGACCTTCAGAAGAACCTTCGATTATATCAAAGCCCCGGGAATCTATTAAATCCGGCGAAAGTAGACAACTTTCCGAGGGCGTTCCAACTGAGGATATAAGAGAATCCCGTCGTTCTTCCCAAATCTCTCATCCCTCAGAAGTTGAAAGACGTTCTGAAGTCTCAAAACCAAGTGAAAGTAGAAGACCTTCTGAGCTTGTCTCAGAACTAGGAAAAGGTCAAGAGCCTTCAGAAATCTCTGCGCAATTTGAAGCAGGAGTGGCAACTGAGAGAAGTTTACCAGAGTCACGGGAACCGTCACTTATAAAACCTGTTGATAGTACGAAGCTCTCAGAACATCCTTCAGAAGGTGCAGAGAGAATTTCTGAGCTTCCCTCAGAAATAGAAAAACGACGACCTTCGGACCGGCCTTCAGAAGTAGCTAGACAAGTCGGCGCAGGAAAGCCAACAGTGGTAGACAGTAGAAAGGTTTCAGAACATCCGTCAATAGTTTCAAAAGAAAAACCAACCTCAGAACATCCTTCCGAAATCACAAAGCCCACTGAAAGTAAGAAAGTATCTGAGCTTCCTTCAGAAATACCAAGTGAAGGTAAAAGAGCGTCAAAGCAACCTTCAGGCACGTTGAAGCCTACTGAGAGTAGGAAGCTTTCAGGTCATCCTTCAGAGGTTGAAACTAAAAAACCAACTGAAAGTAAAATAATTTCTGAACATCTCTCTGAAATAGCAGAGCATCCGGAGCAAGTACCACCAATTGAAAGTAAAGGAGAGCCAGAAGCAGTAAAACCAACTGAAAGCAAACGCCCTTCTTTGCAACCCTCTGAAATTAGAAAGCAGCCAGAACCTACTGAAATTAAAACAGAGCCAGAAGCATTAAAACCAACTGAAAGCAAACGACCTTCTCTGCAACCTTCTGAAATTAGACAGCAGCCAGAACCTACTGAAAGTAAAAGGGAGCCAGAAGCAGTAAAACCAACTGAAAGCAAACGACCTTCTTTGCAACCCTCTGAAATTAAAAAGCAGCCAGAACCAACTGAAAGTAAAAGAGAACCAGAAGCAGTAAAACTAACTGAAAGCAAACGGCCTTCTTTGCAACCCTCTGAAATTAGAAAACAGCCAGAACCTACTGAAATTAAAGGAGAGCCAGAGGCAGTAAAACCAACTGAAAGCAAACGCCCTTCTTTGCAACCCTCTGAAATTAAAAAGCAGCCTGAACCAACTGAAAGTAAAAAAGAACCTGAAACAATTGAAAAACCTTCGGAAGTGAAGAAGCTTCCATCTGATACCAAGCTTGATGAAGAAAAGGAAGGAAAAGGGGATGATTTGGAGAAGCTGAAAGAACAACTGCAGGATGAACCTAAGATTATCTCGGAAAAAGAGAGCAAGAAAGATGCGGCGAGACGGGACTCTGATGCGGCTTTTGTCAAACAACTTGAAGATTGCACCGCGGAATTGGATGCCCTACGGAAGCAATTGGAGAATTGTCGTAAAGATTTGGACTCACAAAAACGACCAGAATCTAACGACGACTTACAAAAGCAACTGGAAGACATGAAAAAGCAACTAGCTGAAGCCCAAAATGCTCTCAAAGATCAAGACAGTGTTCCAGTTAGTGCGGAAGATCAAAAACCTGATATTGATGATCTTTTAAAGCAGTTAGAAGATTTGAAAAAACAACTAGCAGATACCAAGGGTGATCTAGAAAAGGAGAAACAGACACCCAAAGGTGACTCTAGTGAGCTAGACGACTTGAAGAGGCAATTGGAAGCTTTAAAGAAACAACTTCAAGATGCTAACAAGAGATTTGAAGATTGCCAGAGTCTCTTAGACGAAGAGAAGAAGAAGTTGGAAGCTGAGAAGAAGAAATTACCTGCTTCAGCTTCAGACCAAGATTTGGATGATTTACGCAAGCAACTGGCTGCTTGTCGAGCTGAACTAGACGCGGAGAAAAAGAAGAAACCAGGAGACATTCCGAAAGAAGCGGCAGATGCTAAAAAGATAGATGGACCTGCCAAGGAAGTTCCTGAGAAAGCGGAAGCTCCAAGGGGAGCAAAAGACCAAGCGGCAGATAAGGGACCTGCCACCGTTGCTAAAGATGCTGTAGGCCCAACAGCACCTGGTCAGGAAGCTGTCAAAGATGTTAAAGAAGCTGCAAGGCCAACCATACCTGTTAAGGAACCTGCGGCAGTGGCCAAAGAAACGGTAGAACCAGCAGCACCTACTGTAAGTAAGAAAGAACCGGAAGTACCTGCGACAACTGATAAGGAACCTGCTGCAGTGGTGAAAGAAACGGTAGAGCCATCTGCACCTGTCGTAAGTAAGAAGGAGCCGGAAAAACCAGCGACAACCGATAAGGAACCTACTGCAGTTGCGAAAGAGACGGTAGAGCCAGCGGCACCGGCTGTAAGTAAGAAAGAGCCGGAAGTACCTGCAACAATCGATAAGGAACCTGCTGTAGTGATGAAAGAGACGGTAGAGCCAGCAGTAAGTAAGAAAGAGCCGGAAAAACCTGTGACAACCGATAAGGAACCTACTTCAGTAGCAAAAGATGAAGTGGGACCATCAGCACCTGTTGAGCAACCTGCCACAGTTGCCAAAGAAGACGTGGGACCATCGGTACCCGACAAGGAACCTGACACAGGCGCCAAAGAGACGGTAGGACCTGCAGAACCAGCCGCAAAACAACCAGCTACAGTTGCCAAAGAAACTGATGAACCTGCTACAGGAGTTAAAGATACTGCAAAGGATACTAAAGAACCTGTCGGACCAACAGCACCTGGTAAAGAACCAGCAACTGTTGCCAAAGAAGCTGAGCGACCACCACAACCCGGTAAAGAACCTGCAACAGGTGCGAAGGAAGCTATTGGACCTTCGGTATCCATAAAGGGACCTGCAACAGGTGAAGGTCCAGCTGCACCTGATAGGGAACCTACTACTGATAAACAAGCAGTGGGACCAACAGTATCTGCTAAAGGACCTACTGCAGTTTCCAAAGAGGGACCGGCGGTACCTGGTGCAGGACCTGCCACTGTTGCAAAAGATACTGTAGGTCCAACAGCACCTGCTAAAGGACCTGTCACTGCTACTACAAGTGCTGTGAGACCACCAGCACCTGGAAAGGAACCTGCTTCAGTTGGCAAAGAAGCTGGGAGACCGACGGCGCCTACTAAAGGACCTGTCACAGATGCTAGAACTCCTGAGGGACAAGCAGCACCTGGGAAGGGACCGGCTACAGGTGCCAGAGGTGCTACGGAACCTGTCACTGTAACAAAAGC
The DNA here is from genome assembly GCA_027574905.2 of Earota dentata. Lineage (NCBI taxonomy): Eukaryota > Metazoa > Arthropoda > Insecta > Coleoptera > Staphylinidae > Earota > Earota dentata. The sequence continues at coordinate 5,805 of JAODGB020025737.1, read as the reverse complement.
GGATGCCGGACCGCCGGCACCAGGTACGCGACCTGCCACAGTTGGAAAAGATGCAGGTGGACCATTAGCACCCGGCAAAGGACCTGAAACAGTTGCAAAAGAAGGTAAAGAGCCACAGGTACCTGCTAGAGGACCCGCTACAGGTACAAAAGCTGATGTGGGCCCAACTGCACCTGGTGGGGAGGAACCCGCTTCTAAGCCTGATGCACCTGAAGCTGATTTACAACCAACTCGGGATGAACCTGTTGCCAAGCCTCCAACTTCAGCTCAACCTTCTGCTCCACAAGCAATTGATGAAGAAATTGAAGAAGAACAAATTACTAAAAGTGCTGTTGGACCAGCTGTGCAAGGACCGGCTGCATATAAAGCCACTACGGGACCAGCAGAACCACCTTCTAAGAAGGATGAGGTTCCAACCAGAGACCAATCTGCTCAATTAATCGACAATTACAGGAAACTCCTCTCGGCATCGAAGCAGAAGATTGACCAGCAAAAGCAATTGCTTAAAGGTAACTCACCTACATACATTATTAACTTCATTATTAGCACGTACATTGATATTTTCACAAATTCAAGAGAGCGGTCTTAAGCTAAACGAGCTCGAAAAGGAGTTAGACAAGACCAAGCGGCAAACCATTGAGGCGATCAAATCCGCTCGCGCTAGCTACGAGCGCGACATAATGAACATGCAGGAGAAATATATTGAGGGTATCGAAACTCTGCAAGCCTCGCACGAGGAGCTCATCAGTCAGGGCAATGCAGAGCTGGAAGCGGAAATCGAAAGTCTCCGCAAAGACTCGGTGCACAAACAGAGCGTCATTGACGACTTGCGCTGTCTGTGCTTCGATAAGAAAGTGAGCTTGTGTTGTTTCTGAGCATATTTTCAGTTTACTAATGAAATGTCTGTTGTGTTGTACGATAGAGGAAGAAGCCAGCGCTCTGTCAGGTCCAGGTGCAATCGATGGACATACAAATGGAGTGCGTATGCGAGGACATGCACTTTGCATACTTATTGAGGAAATGTTTATACTGCGGCCTTGAGGTAGGGAAGTAAAAATTGCCATAGTTTTGTGAATATGTTTGCGAATCCAAGTAGTGACTAATTTTGCTTTGCGTTGTTTTGTAGTCGTTGACATTCGAAGACCTGCAATACATGCATACGAAGATTTGCGATGCAACCGCCAAAGTTATGGGCGGATTAAAATCGGGCGACTATATTTGCTCACCTTGTTCGTGCGATTACAGATCGAGGCAGTCTCAAGCTCAAACTCAAGGTAATTGCTTGGAAATTAAGTTATGCTTTATATTCTTGTTTTGTGTATTTTACGTTTGCTTTGCAGTTGCCAAGTTGCAAATGGAAGTGTCACTCGAAAGACAACGCCTGGAAAGTTTAAAGAAAGCTTTGGACATTGAGCGAAGCACGCAGGCTTCGATGACGCAGCATTTCCAGCGGCAAGCGAAGATTTACATACCCTCATATGCCGCTCACCAGTAAGCAGTTTTTAACGTTTTACTCTGTTTTAGACTCGTTTTTATTTTTATTTTTTAAGGCTTCAAACGGTGCGAACTTTTATTCCGCAACCGGACAGTGGCGCAAACGAGTCCTGCCGGTGCTCCAGTGTGGTCGACCTAAACTCCAAACGAAGACACCACCTGGAAACTGTTGAGGAGCGGCAATCAAGCTCTAGGATGCACTATTGAAGAGGCCACCAACCACCAAGAAGAAGATATTTTGTATTTGGTTTTAAACGATAAATTTCAGTATTGTCAATCCTATTTATTTATTTGGACACAAAATTAATAACTCTAGTACACTTATATATTTGATACACTAATATATACACTTTTATATTAGAAATATAGTGTGTTTTCTTGCATTTATTTCGCAAAAAGTACAAATATATTTGAAACGTGATAACCACTCAAAAATCACTTCTCTTGCATATGACACTGTAAAAATTGTACCTCCTGCTTGCAATTCCGTAGCTCGGTCGCCAGCCAATGCACCTGGCTCTTCGCCGATGCTTGTAAATCCTTGTATCGTGCCTGTAGGCGGTAAAAGTTGGACACTTCGCAGGACGATTTTGCCTGCGCCAGGTCAGTTTGCAGCTGCCGCATTGCTAGGTAGATGTTATCGATGCATTTGCCATTGACGCCAGGCTGCGCGGCGTTGTTATCGATGCTATTCGAGGAACACGATGTGCTCATTATATAGCAATGCAGGCGACTGGTCATAGTGCCGAGCTTATCGTTGTCTCTCTGTAACTCTAAAAGCTTCATTCGCAAATGCTGAATAATGTTGTCACGCTCCTGCAAGAGTTTCGGCAGCTTGTTCGAGCGCATGTTCTCTTGTTCAAACGCTCGCAGGAGGACATCTTTGGCATTCACTTCCTCCTGCAGCTGTCTGATCTTTGATTGACTCAGATTCTCGTCCTCCAAGAGTCCGGTGATGCGACTCTGCGCCTCTTGTAAACTATTCTTCAGAATGGTTGTTTCGCAAGTCAAGCTGTTAATCGACTCGCGTAGTTGTGATTGTAGAGTAAGAAGCTTGTCCTCGGAGATTTTGATTATCGATGACTTCTTGTCCAGTTCCTGCCTGAGTTCGTTGATCCTCGATTCCGATTCGACCACTATAGATTTGCAGTTCTCCAAGTAACGCACCTTGCCTTGTTGGCTTTCGATAATCCCCTGCAGATTCTTGCATCGATCGGAAAGAATGTTGTTCTCGTCCTCGCACTTCTTGAAGCGATCAAGTTCTGATTGCAAACACGCACCTTTATCTTTGAGATAATCAATCTGGCGTACGTACTGCGAAATCGACGTCATCTGCTCCATAAATTGAATATTATATTTTACCTTCATCTCTTCGTGCTCCTTCTGGATCAGTTGCAATTCACTGATGCGCAGACACAAGCGATCGAATTCCAAATTTTTGATTTGAAATTCGCCCAGCTGGCTTTTTAAAATCTCGATTTCTCTTTTTAGTTCGTTCTCCGCCTGCAGGTAGGGCAATGTTTGGCTCACTTGCGAAGCGTGATCGCCAGCCATGCGATCATTGCGATCAGGAAGATGCTTTTCTATGAGCGAATCCAATTGATGCAAATTATCCATTTGCTGAAGTAATTTGCGCACGGTTTCTTGCAGGACGTTGCGCTCCTCGATTATTTTCGTAATGTCAATGTACGTTTGACTAGTCACGGCAGAAACTTCATGCGTTGACTTCACTTCCGGGAGTATGGCAACCTGGTCGCTGCGCGCAATCTTTAGATTGTTCAATTTGCGGGCTTCCTTCCGACGCATGTGCAATCTTAACTCGCTTATTTGCTGTTTCAGCAGCAAATCGTTGTTGGACGATGCTTTAGTGTTGTTGAGAGCATCCAACGACTTTTGTAGTCTTCCATTTTCAAATTTTAAGTCATCACGCTCAGCCTTTACTTGATTCAGTACTGATATTTTTACACTTGCATCTTGAGCAAGTTCTCTTTGCCGTTCCAGCTCGGTTTCTTGTTCCTGCACCTTTTGGTTCAGATCGTAAATAACTTGTTGTTGCTCACGATTTGCGTTGGAGTTCTCTCCATACGTTTGGACTACATCCAGGGATAAATCTCCATCGGGCACTGGCTTTGACCACATTTGAGTTAGTGGTTGCTGCTTCTAATATTATAAAATTATAAAATTAAAATATAGTCAAAGGTAATTTTAATTAAAAACTATTTACCAAACATTCCAACGTTTTGCGTTGTTGGTCCGTCAAATGAATGTCTTCCAGGAATGCTTCTAGGACCTTAAGTTGACTTTGTAGATAATATATGTCGGCATCTTTGTTACCCAGTAGAGTGTGCATTAAAGCATGTACGTTAACATACTTGCCCATATACATATCCTGCTTTTTACGAAAACAACGTTAATCTAATGTTTTGGAGATCAATGTGATTATTTACATACCACGGGGCATGATGATTGGGCGGCAAATAGTTCGAAGATGTACTGCTTCCTGTCTTGCGCAGCACATGCCCAGGCTCGAGAATCTGTTGCGGAATTATACGTTTTCATGTGAAATAATGACTGGGAATTTAGCGGTAGATCACAAGGGTCTCCCGGCGCTTTGAATGCTCTAAGTTTGTTGCTCACATAAGTTGCCATTATTTACTATCATAGTACACTTATGGACGGAAACAGAATGTACCTGCATTTGATCTTCAGTCAGTCGCTCAGGAGCCCTTGTTTATAAAATACGTAGAATTTGCGTTACACCTTTCTGGTGTTGCCCCATTTGACATAATTCAAAGTGACTAATTATGCGTAATCAAAGCCAACTGCGCAATGATTTTGAGAATGTATTATACAAGTTGTTCACACTCATTCCTCCTAGTTTCAAATTACTGTAGTTTATAAATATTCATCAACTTCTTAAGTGAATTCCAAAAAAAAAGCGAAAATTACAAAATTCATACTACCTCTCAAACCCGTGTACATACATATGTGCTAATATTTAACAATTAATGTGATGCGCTTATCACGCTCGACGTTCATTCTCAACTCAATCACGTATGATAATCTCCAACAAAAAAACAAGCCGTAGCGAATTTTGAAACTTGCACTCCTGCTTAGATTTCAATGGTTAATAAAAATAAACGTCAGAAAATTACAAAGTATAGTCTTTTTTTGATATTTTCAAACACGTTGTGGACTTTTCGGTGGGTGGCGTATTATTGCTCGGCGGTTGGGATATTATCGCTCGCGCGTTGGCGTATTATTTCAGTATGTGGCGTATGATTGTGCGGCGGTTGGAGTATTGTCGCTCGCGCGTTGGCGTATTATTGCTCGCGGATTGGGGTATTATTTCGGTGGGTGGCGTATCATTCTTCGGCGGTTGGCGTATTATCGCTCGCGCGTTGGCGTATTATTTCTCGCGCGTTGGCGTATTATTTCTCTTACAGCTTCAATTTTTCAATTTTAAGTTTCAATTTTTCTTGCGAATTATTCTTGCGGAACTTAGATTTCAATGGTTAATAAAAATAAACGATAGAAGATTCCAAAGTATAGCAATTTTTTGATATTTTCAAACACTTTCAAACAATTTTCGGTGGGTGGCATATTATTGTTCGGCGGTTGGCGTATTATCGTTTGTGCGTTGGCGTAATACCGCGAGCAGCAATACGCCAACGCGCGAGCGATAATACGCCAACCCCCGAACAATCATACCCCACCCGCCGAAATAATACACCAACGCGCAAGAAATAATACGCCAACCGCCGAACAATCATACGCCACCCACCGAAATAATACGCCAACCCGCAAGCGGTAATATAGCGTATTACCGCTGGCACATTGGCGTATTATTTCTCTTACAGCTTCAATTTTTCAATTTTAAGTTTCAATTGTTAGCGGAACTTAGATTTCAATGGTTAATTAAAATAAACGATAGAAGATTCCAAAGTATAGCCATTTTTTGATATTTTGCTCTTTACGGTACTGCTAATTTTAACCCGCGCAATGGCCTGGAAGTGCCCTAAAATGGACCGTAAAGTTTGGCAATTTTTGACTTTTTTCAAAATACGTCATGGAAAATCCGTCATATTTTCGGAACGCTTCATCCTATTTTAAGTTTCTGTGCATATTCGGATAGCCAAAGAGTTGATCTTTAACGTGCTGCTAATTTTAACCCGCTTAATGAACTGGAAGTGCCCTAAAATGGACCTCAAATTTTGGCAATTTTCGACATTTTTCAAAACACGCCTTGGAAAATCCTTCATATTTCCCGAACGGTTCGTTCTTTTTTAAGTTTTCTTGCATATTCGGATA
>JAODGB020025429.1:0-25224 GCA_027574905.2 Earota dentata | reverse complement strand
TGTCGACGCCGGGCGCGCGCACCGACAGCCCCGCCGTCGCCACCTCCGCGCCCGGCTACCATCCGCCTTATCAGCCGCTGTACGCGCCCTACGCGGCCAACGTGCACACGCCGTACTCCGCCGCGGGGACGATATCCGCGCCGACGCCGCCGGCCACCACTGTGACGGCGTCCTGCCACCCGCCGGCGACCGCCGTCCGGCCGCCAACGCCGCGTAGCTCGCCGAGCCTGCAGCAGCGGGAGCGCGAACGGGAACGAGAAAGTTTTAGGTAAGACGCGGTTATACGATTTGGCGGCATTCATTGTAATTTCTCCTTAATTCGGCAGCAATGTAAGCAGTTTGAGCAGAACGAGCGTGACGCCGCTTAGCTGTCCACCGCCTACAACCACCACAGTGTCTTCTAGTCTCTCCGGCAAGTCGTGGTCGGGGCAGCCGCCGCAGCTCAGCCCGGCGCCGCGGCCCACGCCGCCGCTGCACGCCGCGCCGTACCCGCCCATGTTCGCCACGCCACTGCCGCCGCCAACTGTGTCCACTGCTAGTCCAACGGTGCCCGCGGTGCCGCCGGCGCCGACCAACCCCAACCCCTTCTCGGCGGAGAGCCTGTTCCAGTCGTCGAACCAGGCGGACATGTTGCGCCGCGAGCTGGACAACAGGTTCCTCGCGTCGCAGGACAGCCGCGGCATGAATGTGGCGCCGCCGCCTTATCTCCGCACCGAAATGCACCAGCATCAGCACCATCACACGCACGTGCATCAGCACACGACTTCCTTACTACCTCCGCCGCCTTCAACGTCGCTATTTCCTTCACCACTGGTACGTTGACCGCGCCACCGCGCCGAATAATGATGCTAAACGTTTCATTCCTGTATTGCAGTTCAAAGATATTCCTAAGTTGGGAGGGCACGAATCTCCGTTCTACAGGCAGAACATGGGCATGCCGCCGAGCTACCCGAGCTACACACCTGGCCTCCTTCATCATCCTGGACTTGCAGCCGGGCCGACGCCGTTCGCGCCACCAAGTCATCTGCCAGCGTTTCAACCAAAGGTAACGCTGCTTTCTAACCGCTGTTTCGTTAATACCAATAATCATCATGAAACAACATGCTTTTCGTGCTGCGCAACTTAACACCAAATGTGTCTGTGCGTTGGTCCTGGCATGCCTGCACTAACTAGCATGTATCCCCTAACAATCTCTGTATCTTTGTCCACAGCCCTCCACCGCTGACCAGTCCGCTAAACCCAAGATCACGGTACGTAGAGCCGACTCGCGGTTGGCCACATTAATCACTTGTGAAAGAGCGAACCCAATTTGCTATTAACTCGGCTTTACTCGCCGCTGGCAAGCTCGTCTTGGAGTGTGTTTTAATCGATGTTCTTGTCGTTCTCTTGCACTTGCAGCTTTATCATTCTCGTTACCTACCCCTGCTTGTTCATATTGGTACACACACTTTGTAATGCTGTGTTGATTTGATTGTGAATTAAATATGGCGTTGTTGTTTCTTCTTGTAGAAATCCGGCAAATGGAATGCGATGCACGTGCGAATCGCATGGGAAATATATCAAAATCAGCACAAGGGCGACAAGGGCGGGCCGGGCACGTTGAAGGGCGAACTGCTGCGGCAGCCGACGCACCTTTTCAACCCGAGCGTGCGGGGGAACGAGCTGCCGTCGTTCCCGCACTCGCTCGGCCACCGCCCGCCGCCGCCCACCTTCGAGCAGCCGCCGCACCCGAGCAGTATGTTCGCGTCGCAGGCGTCCCACATAGGTAAGCCAGTCGGTACCTATCTGGACGTGTATAAAGAGAGGAAAATTGCAGGCAGCGCAATTTCGCCGTTTACGCGCTACGGCGGCGCCGCGCCGCCCGGCTTTCCGCAGCCGCCGGGCGGCTCGCCGTACGTGTCGTCGTTTCCGCCGTCGGCCGCCGGCCGGCCGAGCGACCTGCCGATGCTGCACGACTGGCGGCGCTTCCCGCCGACGCTGCCGCCCACCATGCAGCCCTGGCCGCTCAAGCCCGATCCGATGATCGAGCAGCGCGAGCGCGAGGAGCGCGAACGCGAGCGGCTGCGGCGCGAGCGTGAGGAGCGGGAGCGGCGTGAGCGCGAGGAGAAGCGGCGCATCGAGCAGCAGGTAAGTGATCAGCATCGCGCAGCGATCTACCACAGTGATTCTAATTGGTGGCGTTTGATGTGTGTGTCGCAGCAGCAGGCGGAGCAGCGTGAGCGCGAGCGGCGCGAGAAGGAGCGTCGCGAGCTGGAGCAGCGTGAGCGCGAGCAGCGCGAACGGGAGCGCGAGCGCGAACGGGAACGGGAACGCGAGCGCGAACGGGAGCGGCTGCTCCACCAGCAGCGGCTCGCCGACGCCGCCAAGCCGCTGCAGTCTGTGATACGCGACAGATCGCCGCTGCGCAACGGCGACGTCTCCGACATGCGCATTAAGGAGGAGCCGCGCTCCAAGGAGGAGGAGACGGCGCAGATGCTGCGCTCGGCGGCCGCCGACCCGCGGTACCATCCGTACCTGCGGCACGGCCCGCCACACATGCAGCCGCAGCTGTCGCGGGTGCTGCCGCCGCCGGGCAGCATGCAGCACCACTACCCGCCGCCGCCGGCCTCGCACTGGCCGCCGCCGCCGGCCGACGCGTTCTTCCGCTACGACGCCGCGTTGCGCTATGGCGCCAATCCGCTCATGGACGCCGCCATACGCGCGGAGGAAGAGCGCGTCAAGATGTTCCAGTACGCGCACGCCGCGCATCCCAGCCAACTGCGCGCCAAGGACCCCACGCTGATGCACCTGCGGCCGGGGCCTGGGCCGGGTGGGCCTGGCCCGCCGCAGCAGCACAAGCTCAGCATCACGCCGCCGACGGATCTCCACAAAAAAGAGGAACCGCGATAGCACACTCAGATGAAAGATATATATGAAATATATACATATATCTATATATAATTATATAAACAAATTGTAAATATTTTTGACTCGAGACTCGAGTACTGAGAAATTAATGATGAAGATTTATGATGAATCTAAAAAATCTGACAGATACCTGCTTAAGCATTACTGTAACATTGTCTAATTAAGTTTTGTATTATTTATAAGCGCAATTTGTCGTCAAATCATAAAGCAATTGGCATGCTGCCGTCACACAGAAAGCAATTTACGTTCAGGGAAGAGACGGGGAGGGTGGCCCCCCCTGGCGAGCAAATGTATATACAAATTCGTAAAATCATTTCGTAGCCTGTAATCTCGATTCATTCATAAACGCTACATGTAACTTATTTCCTGATTTTTACAACATTATTTTAAGACTGCTGGATATTTTAAATCAATTTTATATCTATATCTAGTGAATATTCATTTATTTATGTACGAATAGCGTATTGCGATTTAATTTATTTGTATTATTTTACTGAGTGCTGTGTGAAAGAGGATTTGAATGCGTCGCCGCCCGTAATGGCCCTCGCCGCATCGCCATGTCTTACGTTAGGTCGCAAGTATTGTCTAGCATCTAAGGTCTCTTTCTTATGTTCTTAATTTGCAGTGCGAGCGGCTGGGCCGTCGCGGCGCGAGTTGCGAGCGTGTGATAAATGCAAAACATGCACATACCATCCCCCCTGTAAGATAAAAAAAAAAAAACAAAATGCATAATTTATGGCTAACCAATGATGGAAACACGTAAACACACAATTCGAGCTGGAAACAAGCGAGCGAAACCAGTTTTATTGTATCATAGAGTTCATTTTGAATATTTCTTGTGAAAACAAAACACACGCAAAAAAACAACGTTGTAACACTCTGTTCGGTGAACATAGTGATAGTGTCTTTATGTGTACTTAAATTAGAAAGGACCAAGGGAGGTAAAAATTAGTCATATTTCTATGATATTTAATTTATAAATGTATTTAAACGCAGACAGCAGCGGACGGAAGCTGAAGATCTGAGCGAGCCCTCTGTTCGCAGCCGCAAAACGCATTTTTTTGGTTTCTACAACTCGGTTATACAAACTGTTTCTCAGTCACTTGCGGGCGTCCGCAAGGCGAATGGTGTGTGCGTTCTGTGCATGCAACAATCCGTTTCTCACTATAAACTACACAAAGCAACAAACAAAAAGGAAGCAAGCAAACAAACAAAACAATTACGAAATAATGCAACACAATGCGAGTGTAGATAGAGCCTGTATTGTAGATAATATTTGTACCTATTCCTCCCAAGCGCTAGAAGACCATTTTATATGTGTATGATTCATAAGGATCAGTGATTGTAACATATTAATGAAAAACTGTTTCTATATACTAGAAACGTATAGTCATATATAAATCAATTTCTTTTACGATTGCGTTCTTTTCTTTTTGTCGCTGCCCGCATTCGATGCTCTCGCATCACTTGATATACGATTTCAGAACTTCAGAAGTGAAATAAAACTTAAATTACAGATTCTACCGCAATGTTTTTGACATTCTTTCATTTGCCTGTGTATGGTTGTGTGTGTGTGTGTTATCATTCTTGGGGCTTCAGTCTATCTAAAGTGAAAAGGTAAAGTAACATCACTTTTATTGAGACAAGCTCAAAGCGACCACCTAGCAAATTTACAACTGATTACTTCAATAGACATATTAAAGAAAAGTTATCTGCGAGCGAGAGTCTTCTGTAAGCAAACCCAGACCTTTCTTTACCAATTAGACCTATACTGAATATTTAGTTCATATAAACAACGGATGTCGAGTTTTTGTTTCTCAAAATGTTTGCAAAGTAAAGTAATATGTTCCGTAGGACCAAGACTGGGAGCGGGATCACGATCGGAAACGCCGATATCCCGGCAACCAACTCTATCTTTGTCTGAGTGGCATTTCAGCAGATAGCGGGTAAAAACTAGTCTTTAAATACAATAATCAGATGTACATGTATGAAAATATTTAATTTGCGATTCCCCACTCAATTTTTGTTTAGGTAAAAATACCTATACATAACTATAGTTGATAAGATATAGTTAACGTTGTTTACGCATCCCCTCCGTCCTGTGGTCTCTCCTCATCGACGTCCATCTGATCACTTGATTCATCCCATTTGAATGGGACGCGAGATTCTCCATCTTCCTCACTTTCGGAACTCTCTGCATTCTTAGAACATCCTGGGGTCATGTGCCGGTTTGCTTCCTTGCGCTTGCGCAATTTCTTTACAGCATCGTGCCAATTTTTCCATTCCTCCCTGTTCTTGTGAATGATATCCGGTACCGGCGACACTATTTTTTTCATAGGACTGAGGGCTGCTGGTGCTGCGTCAGTGGCCACGCAAGGCTTTCGGAATTTATCATTTGGTTTTGTAGACTCCTTCAGCTGGAGCTGCGAAGGTTTATCATCCTTATTTTCCATTGTTTTGCCAGAATGTATGCCGTGATAAGTACGAAAATTAGAAATCGTGTCTACAGATATGTAACACGTTCGAACGCTGCAATTTTTTGACACGTAAGAATTGTTTTTAGGGTCGTTGCCTAGCCAAAATAGGCAGTGCTTTGTTTCCAAAGGTTACTTTAATAATCCTGTTGTGGTTTTGATATGTAAATGTAAATCACACCGCGAATTTCAAATGTTCATCCAAACAAGTGTTTATTAAATATATCTCAGTCGAGGATGTAATCACACCAATAAATAACAGTCTATTCTGATTCACTCCACTGGACAGTGAATCCGGTCATGATAGCTATGCCAGAAATCGGGGATGTATAAAAAGGTTTGTTTAAGTTTCAAAATTCAAAATACGAAGAACCGGAAGCGGAGATTTGACAGACGACAATATGAAATGGCTGTGCTGTCAACTCTGCCAAAACGATGGTCATACATCGCAGGATCGCATATGGAATATGGGCAATGGGAGTGGATATAAAATAATCTACAATAAAATAATGAGTGGATCCTGATTTACTCGACTTGTTTACATAAAAGGTGAGAAATGCTTTCAATATCCGTATCGTATGATTATGTCAAATACTCATGCCGCAGTTTTATTAAACACATTTCGTTTTAGGTAAGCAAATATGCAAGAATGATGCTGCAAACTGCTAAAAGCAGTGGTGTTTTACATTCAGAAACAAAATACATTTTATGGTAACTTGGCATACATACTCTGTTAACTCCTGCCTGCTCCTGCTTCCAAAATAAGTTGCAAGTCACTAGACAGTGTAAATAATTAAATGAGCCATTTCAAGGAGTGCTATTCATTCAGACAATTTGTGTTGAATGAATGTGTTTCATAATGCATGTTTTCAAATAATTGTCAATATCTAATTCAACAGCAATCACTGGACTGGATCTTAGAAGACTTACATAGTATTCAAAAAGCAAGTGCATTTCATGCATGAAAAGAGTTAGAATAGAAAAACATATTTTGATTGCACCTTAATCCTGAAGCTCCAAATCCTGTTAAACATTTGTGAATGACTTCATGTATTTCAGCTCTGAGGATGTCTAATATCACTAATATCTAATAAATGAAATAAATGTACAACCCTATTTATTCAGTTGCAGGTGTGGCTTTCAACAAAAGTGTCTTCATGAACTGGTACATTTAACTTAGATTATTCTAAATTGGTACAGGTATTCGAAATAATGGCGTTGGATTGTGATTTACAACATTAGTTTGTACATACTAAAAACTGGTAGAAGTTATGGCGCTACTCGTTGCCTGTTTTTACGTGACTAGGTCTCGCACAGAATATCTACATTGGTTCTGGGTGCACTTTTCAGAAAGTTAACCAATTTCGTAGTTCTCTGCGCCGCATGGACAGGCCCGTAGCAACCTATAGGCGAGAGCGGAGCATGAAAAATGTTCAATTTTATGTAGAATTTAAGTTTTCCGTATTTTTTGTAGAGCGTTTCAACGGGCCGGCACGGAACGCCGAGACAAACCTAAAAAGTTGTTCTGTATTCCTCCTGTTAATTGTAACCCGTTCAAGGGCCTGCAAGTGCCCCAATAGGGACTTCATAGTTTGGCAATTTTCGAGCTTTTTCAAAACACGCCATGGAAAATCCATCTTATTTCCTGAACGCATCGTCCTTTTTTAAGTTTTCTTGCATATTCGGATAGCCAAAGAGTTGTTCTTTAATGTGCTGCTACTTCTAACCCGCTCAAGGGCCTGGAAGTGTCCTAAAATGGACCTCAAAGTTTCACAATTTTCGACTTTTTTCAAAACACTCCATGGAACATCCTTCATATTCTCTGAACGCTTCGTACTTTTTTAAGTTTTCTTGCACTAGTGTTGCCACGAGTATCGTGATGAAATTGTAGAAGAAGTAGCCTACAGTTCCATATGAAGTCGTAGCGAAGGTTTGTTGTAGTTACAACCAGTTACTACCAAGTTCGTTATGAAAGTCCTCGTTGGTCCTTGTTTCTTTGGCTTTGTGTTCTGATGGTGCATGAAAGTTAATAGTCGTTATTTTTTGGTATTTACCCCTTTGTCTTATGCTACATATTCTTTCTGATATTGTCTTGAAGCCTATTATCCTTGCTTTTATGTTGTCCAATTTTTACGTGCTTTCATCCTATTTTTTTTCCTCTCTGGCTCTCTTTTCCTCATCCATCTTTGTATTTCACTCTCCATTCTGGTTGCATCATTGTTAATGTAGACTTCCATGGCTCTTAGGCCTCTTGACTTACTCTTGTTTTTCATAATTGTTTCCTTGTCAATAGCATTCCCTAATTCTATCATACATGCTGATATAATCATAAACTGAGTTTATATTAACACATTCAGTCGTTCCTAGTGTGTTTACATGGTGGAGAGTGGGTAGTCAATATGCGTAATGTGGGAGCTTGATATTTACCTGAATTTTACAGAAAAACAGCTTGAAACAAGAAATTTAAGAAGTCTGTCAACTTCTCATATTCCCCTGGAGTTAACGTTTAAAAAAAATATTACGGTTCTGATCGTAGCTAGATCGGGATTTTGTTCCACACTGGTTCCACTGTTGATATTAGCAGTTACTACATGCATACATAAATTCCATTGTTTATTACTTTATTATTGTTTCAGTTTTTTCATCTTTAGTGGCCTTATTCAAATGGAAAACGTAATTAATAGTTACATACAAAAATATTCTAAGTGATAATGTACACCTAATCAGTTATTACAGTTCGTCCTTCGCCGTTTCGTCGTCGAGATCGACATCAGATAGATCCAAGTCCTCCTCGACTGGCATCTCCGCGTCCTTGCCGTCCCACGCCTCCACGGTGGTGATGCCAGCGAGAGCGGCACCTCGCACCGGCGCCGTATTGCCGCGACCATACGATAGGTCGCGCAGGAACTCGTCGATGCCCTGTTTGCTGAACGACCCACGCAGCAAGGAGTACTTCATCTTCTTCACATTGATGACGGCCAGCGCCGGATAGCCGAAGCCGCCGATGTCGAGCGACTCCTCCAGCGCGGCCTGATCGCCCGCCTGCGTCCACAGCCAGCCCCACATCTTCTGCTTGTACTTGTCGCCGAGCGTGCGCAGCACCTGCAGGTAACCGTCGCGGCACTTCGCCTGGCAGTCGTAGATGTGCGGCAGCACGGTGACGACGCACAGCGGCGTGCTGGCGTCGCAGTGCTGCTTGAACACCGCCGCCGTGGTGATCTGCACCACCTCCGGCGGCGCCACGTTGGCGGCGAGCTTCTCCAGTGCCCAGTTGACGATGTCGTTGCCGGTGCGGCCGCCGTCATATTCTTCGGCGTCGGACTTCCTTCCGGGCGCGAAGAACTTGATCGTCGGATAGCCCTGGATGCCGTAGTACTGTGCCTTCACCGTGTGTGCGGTGGCGTCCAGTGCGCCCAGCTTCACCTTGCCCTTCAGCTCGGCGGCGGCCTTCGCCCAGTGCGGCGCTAGGTTCTTGCAGTGGCCGCACCATGGCGCGTAAAACTCCACCAGCCACATCTCTTCACTGTTAATCACCTTCGCATCGAAGTTGGCGTCGGTGAGCTCCACGACTTCATTGCTGTCGCCACCGTTGGAACTGGACGACCCGCCGCCGCCGAGCGCCGCCTTCACCTTCTTCTTAGCCGCCGCCAGCGCGGCCTCTACGATCCCATCAGCAGTGCGCTGACCGTTGAAATCCTCCGGACTCTGCTTGTTCGCGCCGAAGATCTTGATCGTAGGGAAGCCCCGCACTCCGTACTGCCCGCCGAGTGACTTGTCCTCGTCGGCATTGACGGCGCCCACCTTCACAACGCCGCGCAGCGCTCTCGCCGCTTTTTGGTACTCGGGCACCAGGTTTTTGCAGTGGCCGCACCAAGGCGCATAGAACTCCACCACCCACACTTCATCAGAGTTGATTACCAGCTTGTTGAAGTTGGAAGTTGTTAGATCCACGACGCCCGACGATGTTGAGTATAGGGCTCTCACCGACGCCGTCGCCGACAGCAAGCACACCCACAGTAGGAACATTTTTCGATCGTGCCGGTTCAGCGATGACTAAACCTCAAAACTTATTCGCACCACGTCTTCTACCTCCGACACAACACAACGACAACGCGCTCGCCAGAGAGGACACGAAACTCTTATTCACGTTTGCATGGAATGTGGAGCGTTTTCATTGGTCCACCTCAAGAGCCGAATGAGATAAGGTTTTGGAGTGGGGATCATAACAGGTTTGCTACTTGGCTAAAATCTAAACACACGATGCGCCATCTCTAGGCAAAACTCATGGTAATGCTAGTTTTGACACCGCGTGATCCAGCGCAATCCAGCGTAATGGAACAAACCACAATTAATTATTGAAACATTAGTTTACACAGCCATATGAACTAGACTATTCAGCTGGTTCATCTTGGTCGTTTCTTCAGAAATAACACTTATAATGCATGCATGAATCAGTTCACCCAATAATGAATGGAAAAATATGGAATTATCTTATTTCTATGTTTTTATTTTTACAGTAATCATGACATCATTATTTTGGTACTACCTGCATTCATCAATATTTATCTAGTGCTCTTCATAACCATTGGGGAGAGCATTTGTGTGTGCATTGTGGAACAGCGATTTGTTGCCTTCGCCCCACGGGAAGCGTTTGGTCCTCATGCGCAGGTAATCATACTTGACAAACTCTGGACGCTCGTGGCCGCCCTCGTTGTGAGCCATCACACAGTTGCCGAGGCAGAGCGCAATCGCGGGGAAGGCCACGAAGAAGGTCATGTTGCGCCAGACTTTAAAGCCACCTGCAATTTAAATAAATGTGTTTAATACAATGTACAATCACATAATCAACCAGAATGACGTTGGATCGCAAGGGTTTCAAGAGGAGTGTGATTTTACAATTTTATATACACTCTGCTTATGTAATATTCAATAGGTTAGCAATGATGTGATTTACCTTCGTGCCCGCCGGAGACGGCGGAGGGGCCCTGAACGCGCACCTGTGTGGCAAGGTAGCGCCTTGCGGCGTGAGCGAGAACGGTCGCCATTCTTGAGGTGTTTTGCTGACTATCGAATCGACGGAATCAACTGTGAGTGGCAAGTCGATGAGGTCTCGGCGGTGTCTCGGGGGCCTGGATGTGTAATAGTCGCAAATGGCCGTCAGTCAGTGCGAGTGCATGCGCAAAGCGCTAGTTGTCGAAAAAAAACCGGTTTACCGGTAATTTCAGCTCAGTTTGAAGTCGAAGTCGAAGTTCGAAGTTTCGATCAGTTTCGATGGTTTTTCGCTTTTCCGGTTTCATGCAAGGATTTTCTTCGATTCGAAGTCACTTACACTTACTTCCCTTTTGTGCCATCAACGTTTCTATGCATTCCATATGCTGAAATACACTTGTAGAAGGGATGAATATTTATATGGAGCGCCGATGAAATAAAGCGAGTTTCGCACACAGTTCTGATATGTAGTTAATTTATTTAAGTAAAACTAAAAAAATCTATTTTCGAAGAAGTAATTACATTCATTAAAATGAACGTAAAACTGGTTTAAATAAATTTGCTACATACTATACATAGTATGTATATTGCCTAATATTGCAGTGCAATTAGCAGCAATTAGTTAAACATGAATGAGAACAATAAGAAAATCAAACTAAAACTATACAGTCTCGGATGTCCATGACCCTGTGTTCTTGGGAGCAAAATTAAATAAATCATAACACAGGATCGAAGATGAATGTTGAGAGAAAAGGACGCGATTACAAATAATTAGAATCTACACCTAAATATCTGCAAATATTAAGAGGTTGACCGGTGTGTAGACTTTCGATGTACAACTCATATTTATCCATATACTCCCGCAATTCGGATGGGACTGGCTGCAATTAGACAAGAAACAATTAGGAAAATAAGAATTTAAAAAAAATGCAAATTATTATATATACCTGGCCTGCTTCTTCAAGCACCTTTATTAACTCTTCGGCATGTTCAGCGTCCTCCAATGTAAAATATGACAATGAATTACCTTGTTGGCCGACGAGTTGGACACGGCCAATTCGATGTACGAACTCTTGGACGGTCAATGGAAAATCCAAATGGATTACATGCCTATTAGACACAAATGATTACTACAATGTGTGTAAACAGAATTACCCACTTACGTTAAGTCGGGAATATTAATTCCGCATGAGGCAACATCAGTCGTGATGACATACTGCTCCTCGTCCATTTCAATCAATCTGGTGGCGCGAACGCTCTCGGACAAGACTAAGTCGTCCCGAATAAAGAAGCATTTGACGTCCATCATCGACAGCTTACAGGCGATGTAGGCCGCCCGGTAACTGCCGGTTGAGAACACGCCCACCTTCATGTGGGGATCATTGCGATGCTCTTTAACGAATTCCGATAGCTGCAGATAAAAGTGCACACCAACAAACAACATACACAATCTACTAAATAAATCAATTATCTACATACAAGACGCAACTTTCTATGTACATTATCCTCCTCCAAGAAAATGAACGACAGCGAACAGGACTTGATGGCGGTGAGGTCCAGCTTACCAATCATCACCTGCACCGGATTTCGCATGTAGGTGTTGGCGAAAGCCTGCATGTGATTCGGCCACTTGGCGCTCACCATAATGGTCTGGCGATCTGGGCGGATATAGGCCATTGTTTTCGAGAGCAGCGCCTGGAAGTCAGGGCACAGCATGCGATTGGCCGCATAAAACACCACGAACGTCACCATGCTGACGTCGATATCACCGCTCCGAATGAGTTCGTTCAGGCGGCCGGGGGTTCCAATAATGAAACTGCACCCGCGCGCTAAATCGCGAATTTGTTGTTTCAGATCATCGCCGCCGTGAATCATGACTCTGAATATAATCGGTGCATTGAATGATATGAGCTGCAACTAAAACCTGTACTTACACAGTCAGTCCGGCGCAATTAAACGTTTGCGCTTGTGTGTTAACTTTCACAGCCACTTCCAAAGTGGGTACCAGGACCAGGACACACGCGTTTTGCTGCGTCGGCTGCATCCTGCTGTGAGCATATGCTGGCAGCAGGAAGGCGAGTATCTTGCCTGTATAATCTTGAGAGACGCCGATCACGTCCTCTCCGCGAAGGATCAGCGGCCACGCCTGCGACTGAATTGGCGTCGGCTTCTCGAAACCGCTCAGAAGGAGTAACATGCGGATCTCTGGATAATTGATGAAAGCGTATTCCAGTTTAGTAATGGGATTAGGAACGACGAACACCTGGTGGGACTCGGAAGCGCCCGGCGGCGGCGCCCCAGCCGGCTGCTTCACCACGATCTCGTTGGAGTTCTTTCGGAAAGCATCTGCCTCCGCGGGCATCATTTTGGTCACATCCGGATGCTCGACGTAGACATTTTTAATTATAGGCGGATAATTGGCAGGCACCACGGGCGTTGTAGAGGCTGCCTGCTCCGTAATATTCACGCAACATCACATGATATTGATAACCTTTTCGATGCAATATTCACTTACGTTCTCACTGGTCGCGGTCGAATCAGGATTCGCCAACCTGCCCGACTCCTCGTGATTTAGCACTGCAAGCACTGGCCGTTTGGGTCCGCCCGATGGAGCCCTGGCTCTGCCCCGTACTGTTCGGCAGATCTGTCCGAACGAACCTCTTAATAGTCCTAATGGTAGTTCCTCCAGCACAGCCGAAGTTGATGGTGCGGCATCAGAAGGATTCACATTTTCTTGCTCCAAGAATCGCTGCAATGCCCAGCTAAACTTGGGTTTTCGATACCGCGCCCAACGTTCCGTATCTTCGCCCCCTCGATATGCCATCTTACGAGATTCCGCACTGATGACACTGCAAATTTGTGCAACAAATATTACGATCACTCCTTGAAAATTAGCTCGCCAAATCACTGCGACAACTGGTCGACATGTGCGCGAGCAGTCACTGCCACTGACGGAATGCGAAATTTGTCCTCCCCCCACCACGTGCCTTCCCGCACCGACAGCATGGCCATCGCTGATGCGCAGGAAATGCGTATGCCCAAATATGGTAGCATATAAATACATAACATTATGCAACATTATGTGATTTCATTTAATATATTGGCATTGTTGATGTATCATAAAACTAACAATACAGACGATTTTCATTAATAATCTTCCTTAGGGAAGAAGCGAACGATGCATGGAAACTAGAGTGAAAACTAATGCGAACCAAGGCAAATTTGTGTACGAATGCAACGCGCATGTGCGCTCGCCAGTCAGCCAGCCCCAGCGTCCTCTATCGGTGCGATGCACAACTATTTGGTTGCCTAAACAAAGAGTTACAATACAATGGATAAATAAAGTTGGCACTTTTTGGTCTTTTTTAATCAGTTTCTTGATTGCAATTAGATAATTCTCGTGATGAGAAATATTTTAATTATAGTTGAACATATCTCCAGATTCCCAGGTGAAATCTTCGTGTAAGTTGCACAAAGTAACGAGGTTTTACATTCATGTTAAAAAATGTAAGGTTTAATATCATTCGTATTAATTGGTAATTCGTGGTGAACATGCTGGGAGATAAATTGAAAAAGCACACTAGTTTACACCAGCGCTGCGATCACAGCGAAAATATAGAATTGACAGTGTTGCCAAAAGCCTGATGATTTAAAGAAACATGAAATATAAAACATACTAATCTTTAAAACCGCCTAGCTACAAGAATTGCCTTTTCATATTTCACACACATTTCTTATGTAGTTTTGAAAGATTCGATACCTTATCACGCTTACTCGATTATATTGGTTTGAATATTTGAATTTCTATAGCAACACTGCAGTATGAACGCGGCGCGGAACTGTGCCGAGGAACTACCACCGCGTGCTCCATTATTCCGCAAGCGGTTACAAGTCCCCACGAAACACGCAAGGAACAGTCCGCTGGTGTGTTTAATTCATTTCTTGATCAATCGTTTTCATAAGTTGTAACGTTGGTTGTAACCAAGTAAGCAAGTATATCAAGCATATCGTTCGCATCCAACTATGCAAATCAACATCTTTCACAGATAAAATGAAACGTGCGAATTCCGTGGAGCTGAGCAGCATAGTCTCAAATCCTTTGAAGAAACACAAGGAATCTGCTGCTCACACGAATCACGCGTCCAGTGCATCACGAGCATCACGAGCTTCTGAAGGTTTAAAAGCCTCTGAGAATGGTTTAGGTTCAGCCACTACTAGAGGAATATGAACTCTCAAACTAGCAGCTCGAAGTCATGGCTTATCTCACAACTGCTCAGTGACATGGGACCAAACAGAGTAACATCCAGGATCTACAGTCCTGCAAGTAAATTTCAGTACTATATTTTACTAATTAATCAGTGAATGCAATTGTTAAATTCACTACCAATGTTAATGCTAGTACAGTACATAAATTTTTTAAGTTTTGATTCACTTTTGTTCCAATTTGAATATATTCTGCAGCTAAGACTTATTTGTATCTAATGTTTCCCAACATCTTAATACAGCTGTACATATAATGCATATTAAAATGTTTTTGTGATGTTAAAATATGTGAAGAATAGTAGTTGAATCATGTTTTATTAGTTTGCCACAAACCGTAATCATGCGCAACGGACCTGCGTAGCATTAGCCAACATTGATCACAATTTGTTTTTTCTTTTAAATAAAAAAAGTGGCTCCTTTGGTCCTTTGGTTTTGGCCTGCGCATGTTTGAAAAACGAGGCCGAACAAATAATAACCGGTACTGTCACCGGTAATAACCGCTGATCTCGAGAATAAACTGGCAGAAGGTTAATCATCGTAAACAATCTCTACATAAATACGTACGATAAATACCACACAAATCGTATAAAACTCATAACAACAAAGGTCATTTACCAGATTAACCAGTGCTCCACTTGCGGCATATATCAGTAAGTAGCAGCTCATTCCATTGTCACCTAAAAACACCCCTCTTTTAGGCGACTGCTGATGGAGAAACTCCAAGGACAGCTGGGCTACCTCCAGCTCAATGACGAAGGCGCTGTGATTAGCTCGGCGGGCGAGCTGCAGAACGACGAGAAGACTGCCAACATTATCATGTCCATGCTGACGCTGTGCCAGCACACGGACCTCTTCGGCGGCAGCGCCGACGAGCAGTTCAAGCGCCTTACACTCACCTACGACACACATGCATATGTTGTCTGTCTGTCCAACAGGAAGGTCCACATTATCAAGAAGCCATATGAAATGCAACCTGCTGCTGGCCTGTAGCCCAAGGGGCAAACATGTTGATGTAAAAATACCAAGCTTAATCTATAAATCACTTTATTACCATTCATGTCCTTGTGTTGCCTTGCATTTCAATATGGTAAGCACCAAAATTGACCACATTGTTGCTATACATACATATAATTTATATATATACAGACACTTTACTTGTTGTTTTTTTTTCATCATATTGGTTTCACTTCTTTCTACCTTATCAATAAAATTAAGTTAAATACAAAGAATAGGGTCATAGGGGGTCGTTAAGAGAAAGAGAGACAGACATGTGTTACATGGCTACAAATACTTTTTACACAATCAATTGATTAACTTAATTAAATGCCGTTTTTTTTTGTTTAGCTTTGTGTGCATTTGTTGCTTAGGCTTCGCTCATACACGCATCGGATTGTCATTAATTAAAATGTTGGCACTCGGTATGCTAAAGGAGAAGAACGGGGATGGCGTGGACCGCGCGCTTGGCGGCCCACTGTTTGTGCATCGCGCTTGTTTCTTGGTTTTGTTACCTTTTCTTTATGGAATAATACTGTCATGTATGTTCAGAACGGAAGTAAAAACTAATAAATGAATTTCACTGCTTGCTACTACGGTTGGTTGGTTTACGTCGCTTACTTACCATAACTACTTACATCAGTGTTGCTTCTTGTTATAAATTACTGTACATTTTACTGGTTTACGTTTGATTCTGGTGTGTATGTATTTTGTGTTTGCCGTGCGTTCATTGCTGATTGAGGCGAGTTCAAATGTTCCGGCATATCGGCTGGGAAATGTGCGCTCACTTCTCAACCATCGACGATCGCATGTGCGTATCAGCGGGGTATGTGTGTACTAATAGTATTCAATTGCCGTTGGTATTGCCGAAGACGTTTTTGTTGTTGACGCTGACGGGCGTGGCGTCGGTAGTGCCGTAGATCTTGCCGGCCTTCTTCGCCATGGAGCCGAGCAGCTCCTGGCTCTGCTTGTGCGCGGACTTGAGGGAGGTGAGCCACTCCTTTAGGCCAATTTCGTCGGGATTGGTGAGCACAATCTTGCCGTCGCGCATCCGCACCACGATGCACTTCTCATTCTTCACCTGCGTGAGCTCGGAAGACACCTCCTCGATCTGGTCCATGAACACCATCTCCGGCTTGGCGCTGTCCGGATGCAGCTCCAGCCGATTGGGGTACAATTTAGCGTAGCGCATCTGCCACGAAGACGTCCACGGCCCGCCCAGCTTCTTGATGTAGCCATGCAGGATGCAGTCGGACTCTACATTGAAAAGTATTTGTGTAGGTGCAAGTAACTAAATATCCGTGAAAATGAAAAATGCCATTCGATTTATGACTCTAGACTTTTAATTATGTACTAATATTGCATGCATTATATTCTTCTCGTTGGTTTGGAGCAATGACAATGGATTCACAGTAATTGTAGATTAAAACTGGGCAGTACTCACCCTTCTCATCCAAATTGCCGAATTTGCTCTTATGCTTGGCTTTCTTCTTATGCTCCACCTTGTCCGCCTCAAAGTTGATCGTCTCGAAGACCGTCTCAGCGACTTCGTTCTGCCATCGCTCACTGATTACCAGCGGGAAGTTCTTGTACAGGTCTTGGTCGGCATCCATCAACTTGATGCCCTTGGTGTCCTCCTCGTCGAAGCTGCCGATATCAAAGGCGTCCGCAGCGTTGACCTCGCCACGCGGCGGGATCAGAGGCGGCGTGTACTTCTGCAGATACACCTGCTGCCAGTCGATGCCGGCAAAGAAGGCGTGCTCCTTGACCTCTTCGGCGCCGGTGCCACGACAGCCGAGCCGCTTGTCCACGTCGCGCTGCAGCAGGCCCTCCAGCAGCGACTTCAGCTCCTTGCTGAATGCGTCCGGCAGCTCCACGTTCATCGTGAGCGTCATGCGGTCGATCTCGTGCTTGTCCTTCGTCTTGTGCTGGCGAAACGGCGAGTGGCCCTTGAGCAGCTTGTAGAGCATGCAGCCGAAGCTGAACCAGTCGGCGCTGCTGTCATACGGCGTGCCCTTGGAGAGCACCTCCGGTGCCATGTAGCCGTGCGTGCCGACGCTGGCGTGCGGCTTCTTCTTGGAGAAGTCGCACGCGAGCCCCAGATCGGAGATGCGCACGTGGCCGTGCTCGTCCAGCAAGATGTTGGCGGGCTTAAGGTCGCGGTAGACGATATAGCGGCGGTGCATGTGATCGAGGCCGAGGATGACCTCGGCGGCGTAGAACTTCATCTCGCTCTCGTTGAAGACGCCGTGCTGGCTGAGGTGGTAGTGCAGGTCGCCGCCGTTCATCAGGTCGAGGATGAAGCAGAGCTTGTCGGGCGTGTGGAAGGCGTACGTCATGCACACGATGAACGGGCAGTCGATGCCGGTGCTGACCAGCGAGAGCATGATGCGCTCGTTCAGCGCCAGCGTCTCGCCCTGCTTCATCTTGATGCGCTTCTTGTCCAAGCACTTCATCGCGTACATCTTGCCGGTGTCGGCCTTGCGACAGCCGTACACCTCGCCGAACCCGCCGCGCCCGATGATGCGGTGCACGCTGAAGTCGTTCATCGTCAGCTGGATGTTCAGCTCCAGGTTCTTCCATTGGCAGAAGCGCGTGTACTTTTCGCTGCAACCCACAAGCACCATCATTAGCAGGCCGCCCAGCTCGCTGCACCCAGCATACGCTTACCTCTCAATGAACTTCTTGAACGGTTCGTCCCGCAGCTGATTGTAGATCTCTTCGATGTACGGCTGAAAGTAGAACGCAAGCGTGAGACGCGCTGGCAGCGCAATGTACGCCCGGTGTGTTTTACCTCGAACAGCTGTACCGGAACGTCGTTCTTCATCAGATGCTTCTGTACGTGTTGTAGGCACTCCTTGGAATAGTCCTGCATAACCAATGTTTAACAAATGTTGAGCATATGGAAACGTGCTGGCTCGCATAAATAAACAATTCGAAAATAGACTGCCCGCGGACGGCTCGCACCGCCGCTGGGCGCGCCAGCCGAACGCGAGCGCTTCGACTTACGTGCGAATGTGAGAGCAACTCCTTCATGATGAAGTTGTCGTAGATGTCGCGCGCCTGCTTCATCCGCTCCTCGGAGCACTCCAGCTTCTCGTACTGCTTGATCTGCGCCACACACACACAAAACAAAGACGCGGTCATTAAAAATTCCATTAGCGGGGTCTTTTTTCTCGCGCTTGCAATTTACGCGGGGCTCGCAAATGAATGCCACCCGAGTGCGACTAATTAAAACGGGGCGGTCGCCGCGATAGGCTCCTGTTTCAGGAGCACAATCAGAGTATAAATAGTGTCCTCGTTCTCGCAGACCGCATACCGGCGATATTGAATGGCGCGATTGTCTTTTTGTCGCCGCTATGAAAATCAATGCTCAATGCGGACACACGTCGGCCGCCGGCAGCGAGATAAGCGCGCCGCCGCCGTTGCCGCTCCAATGCAACACGTACCTCCTCATAGAAGCGCAGCTGAGGCACCGGAACCTCCGAGACGTTCTCGCAAAAGTCCTTGAATAGCAGGAAGCCTGCAAACAGTAACACGCGCGTCAAATGCCGGCGCCTGCACCATGTCGCCGCTGCTTACCCAGTGTTTGATGAAAAATCTTATCGAAATTGACTTCGTTCTT
This sequence comes from Earota dentata, assembly GCA_027574905.2. Lineage (NCBI taxonomy): Eukaryota > Metazoa > Arthropoda > Insecta > Coleoptera > Staphylinidae > Earota > Earota dentata. Next base: position 5,973 of record JAODGB020025429.1, on the reverse strand, counting down.
CTTCTCCAGATACTTGTGCATTACCGATCGGACGCTGCAACAGGACGAAGGCAGTGGTGAGGCGGAGGTGGTGGGTGCAGGAGGGTGGGTGCGGCGCCTACGATACGTACCTGGGGTCGGGAAGCACGATTTTCTTGCTGGCGCGCGCCGCCGGCGTGCACTTGCTCTTCTCCATCGCCATCAGGTAGCTGACGTCCGCCAGCACCGCCTCCAGGTCGGCCATCTTAGCGCCGCTGCTGCCGCTGGTGTACGCCGCTGCTGGTGGGATCTCGGTTTTGTTTACATCGACATCAGCAGGACCCGCACTGAGGGCGTCATTCTCTGGCCCACACTCGGGCGCTGTTTATATATTACGCACGCACACGCGATTCGCAATTGGTGTGTGGTGAGTGTGTGTGTGTGTGTGTGTTGAGTGTACTGCTATGCACGCGCCATGTTTATGCCGCCGTCGCGCCTGCAGGACGCCGCACCGCAGGTTGAGCCATTGCAGGTGCGCCGCGAGACACGCACCACCTCCGGGACGGCCGCCGCGCGGTCGGCGGATCGGCGTGGCCGCGCCGCTCTCTCTGCTACGCTCTGGCCGGGCACACGGCGCACACACACACACACGCGAGCTGGGCTGGCCTCGGCAGGGGCAGCGCTGGCAAAAGAGCGCTCGCAGGAATCGCAAATTGCTGCACGTACTCGTATCGCGTTCGCGCCGTGCACTACATCGTCTTCGCCGGCCTGCGCCCGCAAATCGCCCGCTAGCTGCTCGCGCCTACGCGAGGGTGGTGACTAGAGGGCTGCTGCAACTGTCCAATGCCTATCTCCTATCTTGTCGCGACCCGTCGACTCGTCGTTAGCAGGGAGGCGGAGGCGATCTACGACCGTACACGACGTCCGCACCTCCGACGAGCGCAGCGAACTCTCGTTCGGCCCGTTCGGCCCGAGACCGCAGCTGTCGTGTGCGCTCGAACTCGATCGCTCCGCCCTCTACTGGTTTACCAATCCACTACCATCGATCCACAGCGTCCTCTACCAACCAGTATTCAGTTCTGCAACAAATGACGATAAACCGGTTTACCGTACATCCACATGTCCATACTACACATTTTATGCAATTTTATTTATTTTACCATTGCAACTATTTGTTAAATCATGATTAGGCACAGGTTTACAAGTTCAGTACATCATCCACCCAAATAGTACAACAGCACAAACAGTGCAAAGAGTAATGAGCAGCCAACATTCAACATTTCATGAGTTTTCAGTTTCTTTAAATTTACATTTGGTGCATGTATAGAAGACAGTTTGACCTTCATCAGCTGAGCGTAGCTGCAGTGTGGCATAGGACATGCGGTTGTTTTCACATTTGGGGCATCTTCTTTCCACCACTGGCCCCTCTTCTTCTTCAGCATCTTGTGGTGCTCGGATCCTCTGCTTTTCACTGTCATGTTGCTTCTTACATGTCTCCACTGAATTGAAGTGAATAGTATACTGTACCTTTTGATTACCAAATACTAAAACAAATCACACACAATTATGCTAGCCAGTTATTTCAAGCATCTCCTTACCATCAACTGGATATTCCTTTTTGCATGTGTAGCATACAACATTGCCTGTCTGTTGCACAAACGGCAGTATGGAGCCGCAATCTGCGCAGAAGCCTGCAGCTGTATGAAAGATGCTCGTACTGGTCATCGTCTCGGAATAATTCAAAATACACTTTAATTTCACTCTTCTAGGTGCTTTACAAATCAAACAAAACTGACATGTGACTGAAATCGACACAACCATGAAAATTCATGCAAACTCGTTTTAGACGCGCATGCGCAGCTTTCGTCCTTGAATTTTTCAAATTTACATTATTTTAGAGATGTAGCCGATTGAAATTTTTTTAATATACACACTTGCATCTTTTATTGTAGCTCAGTTTGTATTTAATTTAACATATAAATGAAATATGTTTATAAATATATTCAGATAATATCCTAGAAAATTAAATTCATCAAAAATAAACATAGGTACGAACGTGCAACTTAAACTGTATGCCTGTAATCGTGTAGCAATTCGTTTACGAATGATCCAATTGAATTTCCATCTTATATTGCACGATTCCGACCCACTTAAAACAAATTCTGTGATATAGTGGAATGTGTTTCACATTGTTTGACATAATATATTATAGATATTTCCTATTAAATAGTTTCACTAATACTTCCATATAAACTTGTTTCTATAGTTCACCTTGTATATTTTATTCATTGTTTATACCGTGAAGCAAAATCAAATAAGAGAATATGTATTGCGTTGGCATTTAAATTTCAATCTTATACATTCATGATTTTCACAGTTATCACGACGGACACAGTTGCAAGGCCTTTGTCACTTTATACTAGCTCCTCCTATCGCTCTGGATGGAACATAGGAATCATTTCTTTCACTAATTATTGTATAGTAGAGCGTTTGCAATAATTCAAGTTTGTTTACTGCTATTGTTGAAAATAATACCGCATTTGCGGCGTTTGCCTATGGAATTAACTAATAAATGACTATTTTGACTGCACTGTCAATCTCTTTGATTCTTGTCTATATTCGTCGGCAACAAGTGCAACATCGAGTGCGTGCTGTTACCAATCACAATAATTGTTCAACAATATAGAATATAAAGACCCGATAACGGTTGCTTAAATGCGTTCTGAAAGATGTATCATCACTTATAATGGTGTTGTGTCAAACAATGAATAATGTCAAACTTTTGTTTTGTTTGCATGAGAAGTCTTTCAGAAGCATATTTGATTAATATTACTCAGAGTCACAACCAACATGGCGTGGACTCATGAGGTACACATTAATGAAATTCACTAATTCCCATTCACTAAGCCGTGCGCGCCTTATCGATGTTGGCTATCTCGCTGGGTGTGAAGCCGAGGATGCTCTGAATGGCGCGCAGATGGCCCTGGCTGTTCTCCTTGTCAGTGAGGAAGTAGTAAATCGCTGACTTAAGGAACTGCAATGTGATCTCCGGATCAATCTTCTTGTGTTTCGCCTCCAAGACCTGCTTGTACATGGCCTGTAACGAGGAAATTATTGAAAGTCGCTCCAAAGCATGTTGCTTCTTGCAAACGAATAAAAAGCATGCATGAAAACAGATGAAATATGTACATATATATGAAAGTGTATGGCAAGCAATACAAGTTTAGTCTACGAAATAAACGAAGAATTATACTTTAAATCAAATGTGAAAAGAAATCCGTGCCAGGGTGCAACTAGTAGGTGGAAATAAATAAACCACTACGAATGGGAGGATATGAATACCACACATTACCTTCCTGGCACCTAACACCCATAAAGTCACAGCCTCTTTTGCACTGAGCAGTGGTTTCAAGCTGTTAGATGGCGAGCATGACGATACGGCGGGCGCGTAATCAATGTCCTACAAAACGGTCATTAGTCACATGAAGGGCCTCGGATGGTCGACGACACGGGGACGCCACATATGTACATAAACGAACACAACAAGTCGGCGTCGTAGGGAGAAGTCATTTGAAAGCAATCGCACGCACCGCACAGAATTTGTAAGTGAGTGTACGTAATCGTTAGTTAGAGCACATCACACGGTGTGTATTTGACGCCAGCATATACTTACGCGTATATTTTCCAGTTCCGCCTGCGTCACTTGCAGCTGCTGCAGCAGCTCCGGGACGGAAATGCGCGACGGCACGGCCACATCCAGTACCTTATTTTCCTGCTCCAATCGCTCTGCCTCTTTACCCTGCGCATACATGTGCATGTAGGACTTCTTGTGGTTCTCCTCCTGCTCGTCCAGCTTCTTCAGCGCTACCTCTAGTTGCATCTCCAATTCGTGGATGCGTTCTTTGGCATTTTCAAACTCGGGCACTATTTCCCAATATCTGCAAAGAAGCGCAAATGTGAAAAATGAACAACACTCGCCGCTTTGGCTTACTTCTTATTGATTTCGGCGATTCGTTGCAGCAGTTCATCGACCTTGTCGTTGTGTTTCTGGCGCGCCTCTTGGCTTTCCGTCTCGTGCGCCTTCACCAAGTTTTGAATGCGTTTCTCGTACTCGGACATTAGCTCCTGATGCTCGCACTCCAGATCGCGCAGCAGCATATTGGCCACCGTCGCCTTGTCGACCATCTCCTGTTTGGTCTTCTTGAATGGCTGAAAAGAACTAGAGTTATTGCACGCTCGGTCGGGAATGAGGGATGCCTTACAGAGCCATTCAGTTCGTCACAAAGCATCGAGTCTTTGGAGTGCACCGACGAATTGGTGTAGTCGTCGTAGTGGCCGGAGTCCGTGTACGAGCTGGTCATCTCGCTGTTCGTCGTCGGATTGCCGTCCGGCGTGTCGGTGCCCAGCTCGTCCAGCTGGTTCTCCTTGACGGTGATGGCGTCGCTGGAGTTGGAGCGCTCCTCGGGCGAGCTGAGCGCCGCCTTGTACAGCCGCAGCTCGACCACCTCCTTGGTGAGCTTGACGATGTCGCTGTCGCGGCTGTCGAGGTCGCGCTGCGCCTGCTGCAGCAGCGTCTTCAGCCGGCGCACCTGCCGCTGGGCGCGCTGCGTCGGCGTGAGGTAATCGTCGCCGGTCTGACCAGCGTGCTGGCTGCAGTGGAACACGTACTTCATGCTGCGCCCCGAGAAGGTGGTGCCGTTGCGCGCCACCGACGCATGGTCGCAGCTGGACGACGCCAGGCTGATGCCGCTGATGCCGCTGGTGATGCTCGCCGCGTCCCAGTCGGTGGCGCGCGAGCGCTGCTGCGAGCGCGCGTACTCGGAGGGCGAGGTGGGCGGCGTGCGCGGCGAGGACATCGCGCTCGTCGCCGCAGGGATCACCAGCCGCGATGATGTCGTGTTGCTGAGATTCAGACTCTGCGAATGAGAGAAGGCCACCACAAAATTCAATTACCGGCAGAAAAATAACACGCACGTAATTTGTATCGCATGCACAGTGTGCCGGCAAAGCATCTTGCGGTGGCGATGCCCATGTCGGACATGGTATGTGCGCCGCCACATTATTTAATAATAATAATGGAGAGTTGAAATTGTTCTGCCAACTCGACACTGGGACTTTTTACACGGGTCTAAAAAAACATTTTGCTTCCTCGCATTTTGTATAGTCCTGTTCGTGTACAAGTACATTATAATTTCGTTTACGTGCTCCCAAGGCCACAACTATCGACTTTTCCTGTGTTTGATTCTCACTGGGCTCTAGTACTCTGGCACGCATCAATTATCAATTACCGCCGCATTATGGGCAGCAGGACAGTGAGAAAGTTAGTTAATTGAAATTCGTACATTCCAGTGCTGCACTAAATGCGACGTGCGCATGACTAGTCATAAAAAAATTACGTTCCAATTAATCTCCGATGTAATTAAAGCATTTATCTGCCATTTCACGACAGGATCGCCATTACTCGGCAAATAGGTAGGAGGAGAAAGCCGGAAATAAGAAGAAGCACTTATATAATGCAAATTTTTGTAGAGCACGAGGAAGCTTGACTGCTGACCTATATATCACGATGGTGCGCAGTCGATAACAAGTAAGGTGATTGCGAATTAAAACAATATTATTACTAGGACTCGGTAATCGTTTAGCATACCACAGCACACACTGATGAACTTTGATATTTGTCTCGAGTGTCACGGAAGTACATAGATATGATGCAGGCAGGACGCAACAATAGGAACAGGAACTCGCGAGCGTAGAGTCAGTGTAGGCTGCTGGCAAGTGCATAACTGATCGATAACACGATTTGCAACGTGCTAGGACCGAGGGGGTGGCGCGCGTGCATGACGGATGGCGTGAATTCGGCGCACTTACCAGGCTGCGTGTGCGATGCGAGAGGCCGTTAGGGGCGTGCGCCCCCATCGGCGCGGCGTTCCTCCTCGCGCCCGTCGTGGTGCCAGCGTCGTCGGCCCGCTTCGGCCGCGTACTGCGCGCCATCGCCGCCGCCGCCTCCGCCACGGC
>JAODGB020025422.1:0-10396 GCA_027574905.2 Earota dentata | reverse complement strand
TTTTTTCTTCTTTCTTAAAATGAGAATTCACGTGCGGAGTACTTGCAACTTGCAGGAATCGAGTACGTGAGTGATACTTGTATTCCTTGTTGTTTGCGCCGTATAATATATTTATATAATCTATGTCTCTTTTTTTGTTTAATTTTTTGTAAATATATACCTCTCTAATAATTATATTCTCTTCTCTCTTTTTACCATCATTCTCAATGCTCTTTCTCATCAAATCAACATGAACAATAATTAATGCGTATATAAGATTGATTGCAACGATTCAATTAATTGCCTTCGCCTCATTTCTCTCGATCTCTCGAATTCGATAGATAAAGTATAGATATAGATAAATTATTTAGCATAATAAAATCAACGAATTGGGGGGTGTGGGGTGGGAGGGGGTGCTTTGTTCGCCTGCTGGTTTTCTTACTTGTTTTTAAGACAAAAGGAAGGAAGACTTACGTAAAGACGGCTATTGCACAAATCATAGGGGCTAACTGGACGAGGACGTCTGCGGCGTGTGCGGCGCCGGCGTGGTGGGTGTGGGCGCGCCGCCGTTGCGCGCCCCCGCCGGCGCCGGCGTCGACGGGCTGCTAATACTATTGTTCGTGCTCGCCATAATGCGCTGGCGCACCTCGCGTATCTTCAGCTGCAGCTGCGACTTGCTGGTGAAGACGTCCTTGTGCTGGCTCTGAAAGGTGGTGGTCGCCGGCTGGCTGGGGAAGTACGACTGCTGCTCGTCGAACAGCTGCATGACCAGCTTGCGCTTCATCTCCAGCATCTTGCGGTGGCCCTTCTCGGGGTCGCGCCCGGTGCCGGGCGTCTTCGGCGTGCGCGGGGAGCTCGCCTCGCCCGTGTCATTGTACTCTACTTGTCATAAACACTCAATTACCATTTATCGCCATAGTTTCAGTTTAGAAGTGAAAGCGTTACCTCGAACAGCATCGACATTAAACTCCGGCCCGAAGAAGACGGTGCCCGTGGTGCGGCTGCCGGCGGAGGCTGTGAGCTTCGCAGAGGCGCTAGACGCCGCCGGCGTGCCGGCGTCGGAGTCCTCGCCGTCGAAAGAGGTGCGATGGCTGGGCGGCAGCGCGCGCTTCTTGTAGTTGGGGAAGACGCGCGGGCTCGATGGCACTGATATGGCGCTGGGCGATTGGCAGTCTTCGGGCTTGAATTGCGGCAGCGAGGAGAACTTTTTCTTAAAGTTCACTTGCTCCAGTATTCTACAATATTCCTCATCAATTAGACAGTGCACACGAACTTCAACACTTAATTCATCATGGCCGTCCACTTGACCGAAACAAGCCGTCTGTTTCTTGCTTATTCACGGTTTGTAAGGTTATGATTAAAGTGTTGGTAAGCTTGTCTCAGACTACTTGTTTATACTAAACGTGGCAATAGTGAATACTATAAGCACATACTTATCCATTCCATCCTCCTTATTCTTCTTGGCACACGCCTTCTTCGTGCGTGGTGAAGCAAGCGGTTCGCTTGGAGTAGTAGGCTCTTCACACGATGGAACGATGCTCGGCAAACACTCACTGTTACTCATGATAGAGGGTGCTGTTGTAGCTGCTGCTGCGACGGCTAAACAACAAATAAAACAAATGAATAACATAGAAATCATCAAGTCAAGTAGAAAATGTGCACGACATACCCATGGATTGTCGCCGTTGAAGTGGAGCCTTTCCGAGCTGCGCTGGAGTCGGCGCTAGTTTAAATTCCGGTTCTTTTAGAGCGCAGATAGGTCCAGGTAAAATATGCGCATGCGCAATGTGTGGCGACGGTGGCGCATCGCGCGGCGAGTGGAGCAACTCATCCTTCATCGCATGCGCTGCAATAAATCTCAAGGTTTTATTATACCGCGACAAAGTGAAAAAACAAGCGCCTACCTGGAATATTATAAGTAAACGCACTAGATGCAGATGTGGGGGTGCTCGTAGCAAGTATTCCAATATCATGCCCCTGCCCATTACTAATGCAGCGCTCCTCGCGCTCGCGATTCAAGCTCTGGCTAACAATCACAGACTGCATTGTCGGCATAGTCGTCGTTCCAGTGGAGACAATCGTCGGCGTGCCTGGTAGATGGCACGTCGTCTGCGTAACGACCTCAGCGATCTTAAACGGCTGCGGCACGCAAACGTATTTCAAGGAATGATCCGCCGCAGACGTCGCTACCACCACCACAGGATGCTGGCGCTCCGTATCAGCGAGGCAAAGCGTTGCACCGCTAGTTGCAGGCGGGTTCATGAACGTAAACCGCAGTGGCTTCGCCTGCGTCTGAATGTACGTCGCTGGCGCTTGTTGCAGGGACGAGGTGCTCATGTGAATCACATTCGTCGTTTTGACAGTCGTCGGCTGCAGAATCGTGACGGTAGCAGTGCCCGTGGGCGTTGACGGCGTGCGCATCACCGTCGGCGAGGGCGGCTCCGACTTGGCATTCATGGGCGTCTGCACCTTAATATTCAGCGCGTAAGTACCGCCCATGGGCCAAGCATTACCATCGCTCATCGCTTCCGATTTTATAGATTTCGGCGAGGCGAAGGCGCCCCCTGTGGGCTGGAAGCCGCTAACGCCGGTGGGATTCACCGGCGAGTGAATTGGGAAGCTGAGTACGGTGGTGGTTGGCACTGGACTGAATTTGGACGACATCTCCGCGGCGGGTAACAGAGCTTTGATGGGTTTGGGTTTCAGCGTCACGTCGCTGGGACTGGGACTCGGGCTGTAGCGTTGGTTCTTGGTTGTGATGGTTGCAGAGTCGGTATTGTTACTCTCATGATCGCTGTGCTCCGAGTCCGAGTCGGTAACCTTTTCTTTGCACTTCAGGTCCAACTCTGGCGGTGCGTCCTCACAAATTACCATTTGATCGTCATCGGAGGCATCGCCATTGTCCTCGGGGACGAATGTGCGTACAGCGCTGGGTCCCGAGACGGACGTTGGGCATTCACTAGGGCTCATTGGAACGTCGCTCGTGTCGAGGCCGTCGCCGGTTGAATTCAGCTTACTCCTACCCGAGCTGGTCGATGATTTTCGGCGATCTTTATTACACCATTTCCACTGCGGATGCGCCTTGAAGTGCGCCTCCTTGACGTCGGAGGCGAGGTCGTGGTACTGCTTCTTTTTCTCGGGTTCCAGGGCATACCACCATTCGCCGAGGATCTTGGACACGGTGCGGTTGTCTTGGTTCGGGTATTGTTTGTGTACGTCGGCGCGGTGTCGCTTGGAGAAGATCATGAACGCATTCATTGGTCTACGTATTCTTTCCTTGCCCTGTATCCAGCAAAACAAGAAAACATGATTAAAACCCAGTCAAATTTTAGGTTAGGGTCGTGGTTACCTTGTGAAGGGCACTGAGCGATTGACTGCGTCGCTTGTTGCCGTTGCCGGTGGTGGCGCTGGCGTCGGTGGGCGTCTCCGGCGCCTCCACCTCGAACACGTCGTCGTCGTCGTCGGCCGCCGCTGGCATCGCCTCCGCTTCCGCATCGTCGCCATGTGGGTCATGGATGCGTTCCGTCTTGGCCGGCGCACTGTGCGGCGGCGCGGTGGGGCCAGCGCTGGGCGTGATCGTGATCGGCGGCGCCGACAGCGGTGGCGATAGTTCTGAGAGCGGAGGCGACACGTTTCCCGACGGTGTCGTCGTAAGTATGGGCACGAGCCGGTGCCAGGGTATCACCACCGTGGACTGCTGCTGCTGTGGCTGCAGCGGGGGCGGCGGCGGCGGCTGCTGCACCTGCATGTGCACCTGCTGGATAATTGACTTCTCGTGATTGTTGTTGAGGTGATTGTGGTGATTCGAGTTGAGGTGGTGGTCGATGGGCGGCGCGATAATGTGGTTCTTCTGCACGCGCTTGACGACGGAGGAGGGCGCGCCGGTCACCGCCGGCAGGACGGGCACTAGCTGCGTGGGATGCACGATCACCGGCAGCAGTGCGCCGCCGCGCGGCGAGTGCTGGCTGTTCTTCACCACGCCGCGATCGATCTGCATAATCTACCGGTAGCCAAACATAAATCAGCATAACCTCCAAGGAACACATCTTAGGTTACTTACAGGTTTCGTGGTGAAAATCGACAACACCTGTTGTTGCTGCTGGTGCTGTTGCAGCTGCTTCTGACTGTCCACCTTGATCTTGTCATTCACGATGGCCGGATGCTCCTGCTGGCAATAGACGGGAACCTGCGGCGCCTTCACGACGTCCACATTGTTCAAATCAACGTTATTCACGTGCTGTTGATTACTGAGCACTGTCTGCAGTATCACGCCGGGCTGTTCGGCGATCGTCGGCGTCCACGAGGGCGATATTCGTATCACGCTATTGTTTTGCACGGCGCGCACAGATTCAGGCCTAAAGAAACCCCCCATCAATAACATAATTCAAAAACAATTGCCACAACAGTACCTGATGACAGTTTGCTGATGATACGGCGGTTGTAAGTTACATCCAGGCGGGCCAGGTGAAGCCCTCTTCAATCCCTGCGGATAACTCGTAATCGGCATGAAGACATTGTTCCGCGAACCCACCCCAACGGTGAGGGGCGATTGCATCGTCAGTGGGGATGAACCTTGCCCGTTCGGCGAAAAGACAGGCGTATCGGATCGTGAACCTGCCATCGACGCTGTGGGAGAAAAAAACAAAAACAATTGCAGCACAAAAATTTACAAAGCAAACAAAGAAAGAAGTATTGATACACCCGAAACAAATGAAGGGGCGAATGTTTTATTCTAGAATTCTGTAATGTAAGTACCTAGGTACCAGTAGAATTCGCGATTGCGTTGCTCCATCTTTAAGTACTCGATCGTGGTGAGCAGATCGTTGTATTCCATGTTTAGTATCAATGCAAACGCGTGTCAATTGTTTAACAAGAGAGGCGAACTTAATCAAGTGTTGAAATATTGTGTGCACGATGTGGAGCGCGTGGTGTACACTTGTCGACTGTGCGCGCATGAAATCTGAATCTCGTATTCATGAATGTGCGCGTAGCGCGGCGGTATTCAATGCCAAGTTGATAATTTTTTGTTCGCGCGATTAGAACAACGCGATATGTACCTTTGGTGTGCGGTTAGAGAAACACGCAAGCAAATCCAAGCGAGCGAGGTGATTCATATTCGGTGGCGTTGGCGTACTTACCCAGCATGCCGGCCACCTCGGTCTCGTCCTGGTTGTAGCGCGACGACTGGTGGCGCTCGCCGCAGTTGGGCGACGTCTCCGAGTCGCGGCTGGTATCCTCGCCGTCGTTCTTGCTGCCCGCGCGCGACATGTGCCCCATGCCGGCGCTGGGCCGCATCGTGTTGCCCTTCTGGCTCAAGTGGCGCGAGCAGAAGCCGCGGCGCTGAGATTCCTTGTTGCAGTCGCTGTTGGAGCAGAGCCGCCGCCACTGCTTGCCGTTGTACTTCTTACGTATGCCGTTCGGGTTCGTCACCACGTCGCCCTTTTTGTACTTGTGCGGCGTGGCGGCTTGGCTGCGCGGCGTCGTCGGCTGCGAGCGCTGCGTGATGCTGGAGCTGGAGCTGGTGCGGCTCTGCATGCTGCTGCTGCGCTTGCTGCTGCTGCCGGAGAGCTTCTCGCCCTCCACCGGGAAGTTGATGTCCTCGCAGCGCAGCTCGTCGTCGCTCTCGCCGAATTGATCGTAGGGCCGGCCGTTGGGCTGCGGCGGCGTGCCGAGGGACACGGGCGTGTTCAGCTGCAGCGGCGGCGAGGCGCCGTAGTCGTTCGGCTGGCCGGCAGCGTGCACGACCACCCCCTCGCTGTACGCGTGCGCAGTAGTCTCCAGGCTTTCCAGCTCCTCGCACCACGGCGCGCGCAGCAATCGCAGATCAGCGCGCTTCACAGTCATATCACCATGATTACTCACGACGGTAAAAAGCGGCCGCGAGATGGAGCGCACTATCCCTTCGATAAACACAGCGCCTCCTGGCGGTAGGACGCAGACGCGCGTGCCGACCTCCACCTGGTTCGCGCTGGGGCTGGCATCGCTGATGATATCCGTGCAGTCGGGGCGCAGCACGTTCTGGTAGCGGTACTCCTCCCCGCCTCCATCCAGCTTCACGATCACCTAAACATAGGTACAATTTACTTAGAACACTTTCCTTCAGAACTGACATAACCTCACTTTTTCCAATGCACTTACATTGTTACCGATGGCCTCGACGATCACGCCGGGATAGTACTCTCGCTCGCGGCGTGCGAGCACGCGGTGCCGCCTCCATTCTTCGAGATCAATTTCAGTCTGTTTGTGTGCGGCGGGGTCCTTGACGGGCGGCAGCGGGCAGCAGGAGTAGTCCACGGCGGTCGCCTGCGGCGGCAGCACTGGCACCGCGTTGCATATGCGCTCATGGTGCTGCACCACCGCCTGCTGTTGATGCTGTGCCTGCGACGGCGCCTGAACCTGTATCTGTGCGGGTTGCGGCGGCGGATGGTACTGATGCTGCTGGTGTTGCTGCTGCTGTTGCTCCTGCTCCTGCTCCTGCTCCAGTTCGGACGGATCGAACTTGCGCTTCTTGGGCAGCTTGCACACCCCCATGTCGCGTGTCGACATTGTCCGGTTCGTCGCTGGAAGCGACCACCTAAGCTGCTGATCCAGGTGCGGGTGCTCCTGCTGGCGCGGCCGGCTGCCTCCACGCTAGGTTCGGCTGGCGCTCAGCGACGTCCATTCTGCGCAGCGATAACCTGCAAGCGCCACAAACAGAGCTTAAAAACAAAAGCTACATCGAAGTGATGATTGCGCAATATGACGTTAAAGTGCGTGCAGCGAGTAAACGCGTTGGTAACCATGACAACCAGCCTTGTTTACAATGCAATGGCAGCGCAGTAACAATCAGTGCGCCTTGGTTACCAGTTCGTTCCTTCGCTGCACGGCCTGCACGCAGTTTTTGGCCGGCAAACGGTAACTGGTTGAAAATGATCGCAAATTTGCGCACTGCTACTGAGATAACCGCTGCGCGCACGCCGCACAATGACTGCAATTGTAATCCGCCATCGGAGTAATCGAGTAATCACACACGCACATACACACACACATGCACACATACATACAACATACGCACACATGATAACTCGATAGTGCGCTGAGTGAGTGACTAAGTTCGGTGTCTTATTGAGGCCTTCAGCTACAAGCTACACCAACGCTCCGAACGACTGCCCACGGACTCGATGACTCGATTCGATTCGAGTCTCACTCACTGAGCACACGCGACAAAGCGTTTTACTATAAACTATAACCACTACCAACGACCACTGGAACTATGTATGACTGTGCGCATCAGCTACTACGAATTGCATCGCGTTGCGGATCGCATTGATTTGCTTCCCGGAATGTGCGAAATCGCATACATGCTTCGTGTGTGTGTGTGTGGATGCGGTGCGTTATCAATCGCGCCGATTTTTCATCCTCGTTTGCGCCCGGGCTGCATGCCTCTGATGACCGCCTGGCGACGGAACAAATGCAACATCCAACTGCAACCACACACTCGCGCAGCCAGCCAGCACAGACTACACAGAACGTGCACCGAGCACCAAGCACAACAGGTTCTTGGAGGCGATGCCACAGAACCGGATTTACGTTTATTCAAGTTTCTAGCTTCAAGATGCAAACACCTACAACACACAGGGTGCCGGCCACAGCAAACACTACGAAACAAATGAACAACTAAAAATAACCATAGGCCTAGGATAGGCATAGAGGCATAACAGATGTGGCGATAGCATTTGTTTGAAGTTGCGGCGACTGTGACTGCGGGTTTTCGCGCATCTTGACCCCTCAACGGAGGAAGTCAAGCAAAAATTTGCGTTTTACATAACACATAATGTTGATAACGTTGATAGTACGAGTAGTAAGTAACAACTATCACTATAACCGCAGTTTTATCACATTTCTGATGAACAAAGCAACTCTCGCGTCGGGTGTGCAATGTGCAGTGTTGCTGTTTACTATGCACGCTTTATGCGCTATGCTTTTGTTTTATAAACAAAATGTGGTTGCTTGATACGCATCTGCGCAGCGCTCGGAGCGCAAGGAAAAGGAAAAAGATAGTGATAGTTATTGGAATGGGATTGGGACTTCAGGTGCAGGTAGACATCGCTACCATTGTTGCGCGCTGCGCGCTGCCCGCTGGTAAGTACTACGATTGTGGATTGTGTGGCCGTTTCAAGTGGTTCGGGGCAGCGGTGAGTGCTTACTGCTTAGGTCAGCTTAGCATCGCGTACCGTGCGCCGCGCGCCGTGCACTTGATTGCCCGGTTGGACACACGGCCCACACGGGACATGAAGATACAAGTGTCGGCCGCCTCGGCCGTGTCCGCCGCTGCACTGGGTGCGTGCGTGCCGTCTTTGTTGTGCGCTGTGCGCCGCAGCGCCCGCCGTGAATGAATGTGTGAATGAATAAACTATCAATTCATTTGCGCGCCCGGCGTTGTTTTGCAAACAATGCCGCGCGGTTGATCCGCGACGATGATAACAGCGCGCGCGTACGGCCCGCAGCACCGTATGAGAAATGCCAGGCGCGGAATGAGAGATGGTCGTTACCTAATTACTGGCGTTGAGCGGAGAGTGAGCGAGCTGGTGGCCGGCAAGTCTAACGTTCCACTGCTCTCCGCTCTAATCCGATAATTGGCCGCCTGAGCGCGCAAACAAATGACAAACGAAACAAAACGCTGTTTCGGTGTGTTGCCGTGTTGCAGCCGCTCGCATAACCTGGCCATGTCTATGCACTAGTTCCGCAGCGCTCGCATCTACATGATCGACATTCTACAGATTGCAGCGCGCAGCAAATGCGTGTGCAGTGTGCGCTTGCACTGAGCCACCCCCGCTGTTGACACCTTCCGCCTGCTCCGCGGGCTGCTGGACGCGCTGCACTGCACTGGGCACTCACCTAGCTGGTTCCTCCTCCCGCGGGGCTTTGTTCAGGTCCTGGTCCGAGCACTGGCGATGGCCAGCGCCTGCTCCGCATGCATGATCAGCCTCCTGCTGCTGCGGCTGGTGCCGTCGCCGTGCGTGTGCCCCCTGTTGCTATCGCGATTGGATTTCGCCCGCACCGTGCGCACTCCACACACACTGGCAGCACACACTCTGATGATCCGATCCGCACTCGCGGCGCTTCTCGGCAGTCCACAGCGAATGCCCGCGAATCGCCAACAGCGAAGCGCCCGATCAGATGCACCGCATTACGCCCGCGGATCACTCGCGCACGGCGGCAGGCATGATCGCCTATCAATGGCCCGGAGCGGTGCGAACAACTGCATCGACGAGCGCGGCTTTGTGGTACATTTTCGCACGGCGCAAGCACACACACTCGGCCCCCGTACCCGCTGACGTTGCCTAGCGCGACTCGCTCACTAGCTGCCTGGTTAATGCACAGCAGTAGCGCACGCACACATCCATGACCATTCTTTCGAGCTTGCGATTCGAACGCGCAGCCCAGCGCCATCTACATTATAAACTTGATATTATACACTACGGCAAAGTTCAGCGCTCTACATTTTTCCAGCAAAACCTGCTGAATTTGAACCGCTTAATTAAAAATAACCACTTACCATGCGTAATAACGCCTCAATACACGCTTTTCTTCTAGCACTTTCACAAACCAATTTTTTTGACTTTTTGTGACCGCTGTGCGCATATTTTGTGGTTAAGCAATCAATTTGAAAATAGGGTGCGAGTTACTTCGCTTGCAGCCGTATACGCTTGAAAGAAATACCTATTGTAGCGCCATCTACATTCAAATGCACAATACACACAGTGTCAGCGTAGATTTCCGCTTTTAAGCTGCGTTTAACTATAGACAACCAATTACACAGGATTTTTCACATGATGATGTGATGATTTCCCACGTTTTCCTGCTGCACTGGCACCATCCCACCACACCGCGCGCCCCACCACAGGCGAATCCTGCTGTCTCTGCACTTAGCTTAGGTTAGAGTTAGCAAAATAAAGCAAGTCGCAACATTTAAAAATAAACAATGTTGAAATAACTTCTTGCCCCGCGTATCAGCGCATCAAGCGCTTTTGCAGCCTCAGCTGCTCCCTTTCCGTCCGGAAATTATGTAATTAGCGCCGAGAAAAATGCCCGGAAAGGTGAAGGTGAAGATCATCTCCGGCAGGAATCTGCCCGTGATGGACCGCTCCAGCGACACCACCGACGCTTATGTGGAAATCAAGTTGAGCACCACCACCTACAAAACTGATGTGTGCCGCAAGTCCTTGCATCCACAGTGGAACTCGGAGTGGTACAGATTTGAGGTAAGCATGGCAACTGTGGCAACCAGTCCAGTTGGAAACTGTGCTAAGAATTGTATGTTTTTGCAGCTGGATGATGCTGAATTGCAAGATGAGCCATTGCAAATCAGGCTGATGGATCATGACACCTACTCAGCCAACGATGCCATTGGGAAGGTCTATCTAGACTTGAATCC
>JAODGB020025371.1:0-43714 GCA_027574905.2 Earota dentata | reverse complement strand
GCGGCCGCCGCCGGCGGAGGCGCCGGCGGCCAGTTCCGCACCAACTGGTTCCCGCCGCTGCACACGCAGAACTACTGGCAGCAGCAGAACCGGCCGCAGGCGTCGCACGTCGACAGCCTGCCGCAGCTGCAGGCCGCCGGCGGGCATCACGTCGTCTACCAGCAGCAGCAGGGGCAGGCCCATCAAAACCACGGCCGACGGGGCGGCGGTGGCGGCGGCGGCGGCGGCGGTGGTGGCAACAACAATCATTACCAGCACCAGCAGAGCGGCGAGCGCAAGTATCGCGGGAATAATCATCAAAACAGGGGCCAAAAATCATCCTAAATCCTTAGGAGCTGATCGTAGCGCAATGCATTTGACTCTTTGATTTCCTTTGATTTCACCACACCCAACCCAAGCAGCCGCCATTCGCTACGCCTTTCTGTCAGTTGATACTTCCGCAACTAAAGAAATAACTACCGCAGGTAACATATGCAACAGAACCACTTTATTTATCGATGTCACTAACACTAGCACCTAAATATAGCTCAGTTCTCATTCCGACCGCGCGCCAATGCACATAAAGTCGCCGGATATCGAAAATACGAGCAGGTCTTAATTTTGCAACACTGAAATAGAATGCATACGAAAATTCATACATACTTTATGTCAAGCTAAACAATAGTGCAATCTTAATGGGAAACACTAAATGGAATAAACCAGAAAAAAAAACGAAACATAAAAATGTGTAATTGTGATATGAATCTTACTATATATGATAAATGATACTATGATAACTAATTAATACGTGTTTTCGATTGTATATCATTAATACAAAAAGCTTTACATATTATACCTTATAAAAAAAGAAATGAAAAAAAAACCCACAAAAATACTAACAAGAAAGGTCAGCCTTTCATAAATATACAAATTATGTTAAAGAAATGAACTAACGAAAAATCAATAGACAAATTGACTACATCGATTTTATAATTATGTGAGTCATGATTAAAACCATAAAATTATTGTTTTTTGGTCTTGAAGAAACATCTTTCAAGAAGCTTTAAGCGGCTTCTTTTCGAATCTCAATTTGTCTATGCTCTTTGACACCGAAAACCAAATTGACTAAACTAAATCAAAATGCAAGCCGTGTTTGACAACCTCGTACAAGAATACAGACCTATATACTATCTAGTTGATATTATTTGTTGTTGTTTAGAGTTAATGATACAAAACATTCTGAAAGACGGACCGAGGGCAGACTTCCGCGTGGCTGGCGCGGAATCAAAATGATTGCAAAACTATTTGTATAACAATTGTTGATGACAAACAAGAGAAAAACGATGAAGAAAATGTTTAGAGCCTATTCGCATATTGATATTTATTATTCGAACGCCATGTGTAACAAAATACTATATCAGTGTTAACAATACAATTATCAGTTAAGATCAGTGGATTCATGTGATACATGTGATAACTATATGGCATGTGACATTGTGACTACAATTTGGAAAACCCAAGCGAAACATGATTTGTCGGAGATTAGAGAGCAAGAAAGCCACTCACTTTGGTTTACTGAATTGCGGATCATTGCGGATATATTGGATCAGTGTAGACGTTAATCGTTACTTGGCCATAGTTACAATTGAAACTCTCTGTCTATAATAGTCTCGACACTCATCACGAACGCTCGATACCTAAAACTCTACCTGTAAACTAAACTACATACTGTAAAACTTCTAAAAACTCTTTCAAATGTGTAATTTAAAAATTGGGGTTTGGCGTTTCGGCGATTCGACTATTTGATCTATGGCTCTATATCTGTACAATCTGTTTTGTGTACGTAAACTAAACATTAAAGTAAATGCCGAAGGTTAACGAAGTTAATCTTTATGAGGCACTTTAGATCAATAAACACACACACACACTATGGTTATTATTGCGGATTTGCTTTACGTATATTGATTTACAAGTATTATTTTTGTGATGACATTAATATTATATTTATTATAAATTATTTATTACAAATTATATACAACATATGTATTATTATAATGACAAATATCATTAATAAAAAGCATTAGACCAAACGTATTTCATTGCGTTTTGTGTATTTTATTATAATTTTAAGCAAAACTTGGTATATTTCGAGATTCATGATCATGTCATCCCTGTAAAACAAAATTTAAAAACATGGAAACGATTCATAAACAATACTAACACAATTGACATTTGTGTGTTGCACATCGCACCGCGTGTGTGTTCGTGATCTCCGATTTTTTCCCGAGGTTGATTGAACCATGGCGTCTTCATCAAATGCGGGACCATCGCATGAACCATCTTCGTCTTCTCATGAGCAATCTGAGGCTGACGAAATCCGCCAGCTGGAGCAGGATATAGCAATATTGGAGTTGCAGTTGGAAACCGCAAATGAGGGGGAGCTGCTAGAAGGAGGTGATGATGACGACGATGATGATGGCGAGGAGCCAACGTCTGAACAGCTTGCGCTGGTTGAGCAGATTCTGGAGGAATTGACGCTTCACACGAACGTGGCCAAGCACCGCGTCTCCGCTACAACTGCGCTGTACAGCCGTGCCGAGCTGTTCAAACAGTTAAGTGAACTGAGGATGCAGGTGCCACCAAATCTAAAGAAGATCCAGGAAGTCGAGACGAAGCTGGACGCGATTGCCAGTACGCACGTTCAGAATTTGGGCAAGACGTTCGCAGACACGTTCTTTGAGAACAGTGACCGCATACGTACTAGATTTGAAAACATCCGCACCCTGCCCGATGCTAGATTCGTGCTGGAGGCGGTGTTAGCCAGGACGCTGACAATTCAGCGGAAAGCTTTGGGAGCGAGCGAGCAGCGTATGAAGTTGCAGAATAAGATTCAGGAAACGAAGGGAGCTATTGTTATTCTGAAGCAGCAGCTGGCCGCGAAGAATGCCGCCGCCGCGAAGAAGGCTAAGATGAAAAAGGAACAGGAGAAGGCGCGGAAGAAGACGCAGAAGATGAGCGTCGTGACGCCGCGAGTTGTCAAAGAAAAGGCGAAGCGCCAAAGCAAAAAGGGGGGCGCAAAGATTGCCTCTCTTACGGATGAGGCTAAGAAGGTTACATCGGAGGGTGATATCGAAAAACCGCAAACAGCAAAGAACAAGAAGAAGATAAAGAAGCAGAAGAAGAGAGTAAAGATGGCGCAGAAATTGAAGGCCCTTTTCTGATTCTTCTGTATAAATTGCGATGGTGGCGGTGAATTTCTTGATAATCTTGATTGTATTACCAATTACTTTCCTTGATGTATGCATTTAATGCAGATGTAAATTCATTTTAAAGTCGGAATAAAATTATAGTGCCGCTTAATGGGTCTTGGTTTAATTTTACAGAAATCCCAATGTCGCCGAGAGTGAAATCATCACGAATATGCACGAAACATGACGAACGTAACTTTTGTGATGTTAATTGGATTGCCTACATTTCAGTAAACTTTTTGAACCATTTTCTATTGCGTAAACTGTCAAACTTACGATTTTTGGCAAAATCTGGTGAATTTCAAGACAGCTGGTTTCCCAACGAAACAAACCGGGAAAAAACGAAACAATTAAGAAACAAAACTTAGATTTTTGACATTTTGCGTATTGCACATTATATCACACCGCTTGTGTTCGTGACCTCCGTTTTTTCATCACAGTTTGATTGAACCATGGCGTCTTCATCATCTGCGGGATCATCCTCTGAACGAGCATCATCCGAGCCAGGTACATCTGATCAAAATAAAGCGCAGACGGAGGCTGAAGAAATGCGTTTGCTGGCGCGGAAAGTAGCAAAATTGGAGTTGCAATCGAATACACCAAGTAAGTCGGTGCAAGAAGATTCTGACGAAGACGACGATGACGATAATGAGGACGAGCAAACGCCTGAACAGCTTGTGCTTGAAGCGCGGATTCAAGAGGAACTAACGATTCCCACAAAGGACGGTTTTGTCATTACACATACGCTCTATAAACGTGACGAATTGTTCCGTACGTTACATAAGCTGAAGAAGCAGGCTCCTCGGAACTTAGCGAAGATCCAGGAAGTCGAGATGGAGCTGAACAAAATTACGCACGCACAGCATTTGAATAAGCGGTTCGCCGACACGTATTCGGAGACCAGTGAGCGCATGCGTACCCGATTGGATAACGTTCCCAGCCCGCGAGACGCAAAAGCCGTGCTGATTTCGGTGTTCGCTAGGACCTTGAAATTGCAACGGAAGGCATTGGAAGCCAGTGAGAAGGGGATATACCTGCAGAAAAGGATTCGTGAAAAGCAGGAAGCTACAGCCAGCCTGAAACAGAAGATTGCCGACAAGAAGATGTGGTACGCCACGCACCAGGCTGTTATAGAAGAGCTAGATGAGTTTGAAGAGATAGCAGAGAACACGCAGCCGCCTCCATACGTCGCTGAAGCACCGAAGAGCCAAATCGGGACGGAGGACAATAGGATTGCTTTTCAGGATGTAACTTTAGACTTATTGAAGGCGGATGAAAATGCATTGGAGCTTGATATGGAAAAAATGCGAAAGGAAAAGTACAAGAAGCAGAAGAAGAATCAGAAGAAGAAGGCGAGGAAGGCGAAGAAGAAGGCCCTGATTTCTCAATCAACTGATTCCTTGTAAATTGCGGAGATGATGGTTATATAACCTCTTTATCATATTATATGCGATTTTTACCGATGTACATTCATGTAAAATTCTGAATAAAGTTTTTGTAATTTAATCGGCTTTGATGTAAATTTATACAAATCCCAATGTAGTCAATAGAAAATCGATGAGGCAGACTGATGTTTAAATCGAGACCACTTAAAGTTAAAATTGATAGTAATAATTTAAGTTTCGAAAATCAAGCCGCATTTGTGACGTCATTCCTTATACCAGCAATGTAACTTAACGCGATGAGAGTTTTAAAGAACAGCTTAAATCAGCTTGATCACAGAAACGCGAAGAGGCACACAATGAAAAATTAAAAATATATAAAATCCTGATACAGAATCTTATCAAAAATGTCCAGGTTTTTCGTTTCATTTAGCGCTGAAAATTTCTTGATTCTGTATCCGGATCACAGAAACACGAAGAGGTAGGTACACGATGAAAAATTAAAAATATCAAAAATCTCAAATGTAAATTGTAGTAAATTATTGCACCCAAGAATATTTCTAACCTTTATTCGACTACATAAATTACAATCTTTCTAGAATATAGAAAACCAACATCAAAAACATTTTCCATCACACAATAATTATTTTAAAACGAAATTCAACGTAAATTAAAGTAAAAACATTGAAAATCATTAGTCAAAATCAACGTTTTCTAAAATGTAATATTTTAATACCGACTTCATTTGGCTGAATGAAAAAATTGCCATATCTGAGGTCCATTTTTGGGCCCTTAAGCTGGTTAAAATTAGCAGCAAACGAAAGAGGAACTCTTTCGCTATGCGAATATGCAAAGAAACTTAAAAAAGGACGAAGCGTTCGAGAAATATGAAGGATTTTCCATGACGTTCATGCATTACGTTGATTACGATATGAAATAGCGGGAAATCGATTATAGTGGACAAAGGTCCGCCCAGATTAATCCGTTCAAGCGAGATAGTACTTATTATTTTTGTTAAGCGATTATGTACGAAACTTCACGAATAAGACTTTTGTGATGTTGGTTGAGTTGCCTACGTTGGAGTAGCATTTTTGTATTACAAAACTGCAAATATATTTACAGTTACCTGGAAAATCAAATGCAATGGTTTAAGAAGGCAAACTACAAGAAGAAAAACAAATTTTCCAACAAAGTTGCGAAATATTCAATCTCAATAATAACACAGAGTTTGTAAATATTGTTCGACATATTAGTCCTGTTGTAGATGCGAGTTGCTAACATGATAAATTGGTGAAAATGTTGCCCTTTGCTTATAGATGTCGCCCAATAACGCATTCACGCTGTATTCGCGTAGATGGCTGTCCAGTCCAGTCCCGTCTAAGGAAAATTAATGTTTTATAACAAAATTACAATTTTCTATTTCATAAACTGCCCGTCAACCATAAATATCGCGTGAAATTGATCATAAATATCCAAGATATTTGGAATCCTGAACTATTAATTGTAATTTGCTTCATATCTACCTGGACGTATCCCGCATTGTTTTAGCAGGACTCTAGGCACGTAGGCACGCAGAACGGGAACGCAAAGCCAAGCAATGATGTCAAATTAAAAATTAATAAACATCATTGCAACAAGTCTACCAAAGAAGCAGAGATTAAGTTCGCACAGGAAACGAAACTCGGAACAATGCTGTTGTTCACGGATGTGGAAAAGTATGATTCGTCAAAAATATCGCGCAACGATCTTAATATCATATGCATTGCGAAATGTCTTGCCCTCCAGCAAAGAATAAAATCTTGCTTTGATGTGCAGTTGAAATGATATTAATTAGTTATGAGCAGGGCACACACGCATGATGAGAAAGTGTTAATTAAGTTTTGATTATTGCGCACGCATTTTAATTCAAACAGAGGAAATTCCGGAGGTGATATGAAAACTTCCTCACCTTGCGTAATTGCGCGCTGTAATTTCGCGAGGTGAAAAAGGCAAAATGCGGCCGTCATTACGTGCAATTGCGTGGGTCTAATTAAAACCCACTAATTAATGTTTCATTGCCAAGTTACACCTATGTGCGGAAGTGTGTAAAATCTAAATGCGTAAATTCTAATCATTCAAAATGTGAACATCTACAAACTTCAAAAATGCCTAGAAACAAACGTATTTCGTTTTATTTTATATTTTGATTAATTATTTGCAATAAACAAATATCTCCTATGAAGCCATATCAGTTTTAAAAATAATAAAGCGATTTTTTTTAAACGTAAATTTGAAAAAGTATAAATATTGCTTGTATTGCTAGACTAGACTTCGTTTTTTTATTAAAATAAAACTTGTGATTCAATACCTTCTCCAATATTGAATATCGATTAAATTCGAATATGTATTATTGTTAACTGCTAAGACAATATTGCATATAAATAATTTAATGTATGTAATTGTGTTTTATGTATGCAAATCTTATGTCAGTGATTGATCCTTGGAGCTAGAAAATATTATTGTTATTATTCAATACGTTTATTTGCAGAGCACTTAAAAAACTCCAATTCGAGCCCATGCGCATTCGAAATGTTTATGATTGCCCCATATACGCACGAGCGTCAATTGGAATACCAAATATCGGCGCTAAGTGCACGCGTTTCAAATGCAAACATGCTTATCAACTGTCAATTGTTCTAAATGCGTTTTGCACATTCATACGCGGGAAAGTTTGCCAATTGCGCAGTGCGAAAGCATTTGTCACAATTTATCACCAAACATCCACCCTGGGAAAAAATGCGGTGGGTGTGGATGATTACCGGTTACTATTTATTTGCGATTAATTTGATTTTAACGCCTGATAATGATGCTTTTTCCACGCCGCAATCGACGATTAATCCAGAGCAAATAAACAGAAATAAAAACAACCAACATGCCTGTAACATGAACGGAAATGCTAAATGTTGTAGGTTGTTTTATTTGACCATAAAATGTGTTTCAAATGAATTTTAATGTGATTTAATGCTTTCGGGAATTTCCAGTACTTAATGCCTTTGATGTTGGCAACGCTGGGCAATTTTAAATAAGCTCACTTTTACGCGCAATGCAAATAATCAAATTACCATAATCCACCGTAGATTAGTTACATCTGTTCATGTCAAACATGATGATAACATGATTTTTTTCCTCTTTGCTGTGCTGTGCAAATAGATGTTCTAATTGCAGAAATGTGTTGATAACATCAGATAACATCAAATAAAGTAAAAGTCCAACAATCGCACGTCGTCACACGACGCGTAATTAACATTGGTAATAAAATGTGGATGTTTGATTTGGACGTGAGTTTCAATGCGTCAAATGCGAGCGGTTTATGCTTCAACGGAGCGCGCAAATCGGAACTTTACGATGACTTGACTTTGTCAATTTTTGCGCCCTCCGCCGCCGCCGGCGAGGAATGGTGTGGATGTGCGCGTTGTTTGGACACACAAAGTTTCCGCGCATTAGGCACGAACATCGGGGGCGAACGTATGATGGCATCGCTGTAATTTAATTTCAAGTGGGAGGGGCCTGGGCTGGGGGTATTAAGAATGCAAATTCTTGAGACGTGCCGTTTCGGTTTTCGTTTGCCGCCGGGCGAAATCAGCAGCTTTTCGTTATTGCCAGGGCGCGCGATAAAGTCTATACAAAAATCTATCCGTCTAAAAAGCGATGCAATCATTTCGCCGGCAGCCTTTCGTAAACCGTGCAAACATTGCTTCAGCAACTTGCGACGTTTTTGCGAGTTCATCATGCGCCACACTAGCTGCGCTTTTGTTTAATTATCGCCGGCGTTCGGTGATTGGAGGTTGGCGGCGCGCTGCGGCGCTGCGATTGGCGTCGAGTGGACGCCGGCGTCGCCGTGAATGACGTCGCCAACACACACCAAGTGAAGGCGGCGGCGGCGGCGGCGACGGCGGGTATATAGGCGTTGCGGCTGCCACACACGCCGAGCGTGCACACAGTCCGCCGAGGAGCCCCGCACGAGCGCACACAGCAGCCCCGGCCCGCCGAACGCCACGCCGCCGCCTCCGACCGCCGCCAGAGCCGACACAGTGCTATCCTGCTGCGGAGCGCCACTCTGCAAGCCCACTGCACTGCACTCGCCGAGCGCATCATTCAAGTCCTGGCGCCGCCGGAAAGAGTTCCCAACGACGACATCATCGAGTGTTTGATTTGAAATTCCAACAAAGCTTCGCATCGAAAGACGCATCCGGCCCCATTCGCCGACTGCATAGAAACTTGTTGCTTGCACTCGTCTACACTCCACCGCAGCGAAAGTAAAGTAAGTGAACTTATAGAGAAGAATTAATTTTGCAAAAATGCCGACGAATTTCGCTGATGAAAACTTGGACATTTTTGCTCAAAGTATTTAATTGTGAATATGAAACTCAATTAGCTTTTACAAAGTTTCATTATTTGCAACTTTTTCCATTTTAAATTTGCCCGCGCAGGGTTAATGTGTATAAAGTTCAACTTTTACTTTAGGAAAATTACATTAACTTAAAATGAGATTGTGCCCCCTCTGGCCGCATCAAATCATTGGCATTTAGGTTTATAGAATTCAGAATTCTTTGAGTGTTGACAATATCAAGATTTCAAGATTACAAAGTAAGAAAATATCTTGCAAACATTTTCAACGCGCCTCCATCTGAATCCAACCATCAATATTTTGTGCCAAGTATATATTCTCCAAGTATCGTGTTCTTAGAATTTTAAATTTATGCGTTTATTAGGTAACACGATAAGTGTGTATATTATTCTGCCTTGGCAGTTACGAAGCGTAAACTGTTTAAAAAGAATTCAATTTCCGTAATTTTGCCGCCGGCCATAAAATTATATCAATATTAAATTTTCTATCGTCTATTTTTACGACAAGAAATTATCTGCCAGCGAAATCATGCAATAACTTGCCATTCGCCAACGAAGTTCGACATTTTCAAAAGAAGACGCATTTTATCGCCGCATCGTGACATCGAGTTTTTGGCGTGCGGCAAGAACAAATGATTTGGCGCAATCTTTGATCGCAGCGCGCGATAAGAACGGAGCCCTTTGTTGCAAAAAAGCGTAATGAGTGCGCGACGGGTTATGGCACCTTCAAATTTGCAGTAAAATGTAGCAAAGCTTCAAGTTGAAGAAAAGTACGAAAAGTAAGAAAAACGACAAACGTCGTGTCCGCCACAAGTGGTGTGAGTGGGGCATGAAAACGTCTGGCCGTTTCACGACTCTTAGCGGAAACACAAAACGCGCGTAAATTTAATCAAATTTATTTTACATCGGAGGTAAAGCGGCGAGGAAAGTTTTGACGGCTGCTTCTTTTTGCGCTGCGGTGAGCAAATGCACCGGGGAGCGAATTAACACATTAGACTACACAAATTGCAAAAAAGTTCGACCTGTCTTTCTGCGATTGCGATTTATCATTGGAAAATGTATCGTATATGGTGGAGATTGGAAATGGGCGGACAAGCTGTAGGAAACAGCTGCAGTAATTGCTAACTTCGTCCATTATCAAATTCGTAATTATTTGCACTTGGACGCCTCATGTGGGCGGTTGGATATGACGGTTTAAATGTCTCGAGTCTTCCGCGCCAGGGTCCCGAGTCTTTAGTCAGTTGCATGGACGTATCGATGCTGTTGCGCTCACGCTTGACGTTTTCCTCTCCGTAATGAAGTTGTAATTGCGGGGCTGCCGAACAACTAATTAGGTGCGCGCCGCGACGGCACCCGTGTACCGGCCGCATCACATCAACCGCCAACTATTCCGCCGGATTCTTACCGCGCTGATAATTAGCATCACGTGTAATGCAAAAATAGGAAATTCGATCATTTCGGATCTTCGGAATCAGTGTTTTGCGCAGATATTGCTCTCTGAGGCAGATATGTTGAAATCAAAGGAGAAGTTTTCAAGCTACAAGCATTTGAGACCTTATCTTAAATCATATTAAAATATAGTAGAAGGTTAACTATTTGATTGGGAAATAAAAGCAATAAAACTTTT
This sequence comes from Earota dentata, assembly GCA_027574905.2. Lineage (NCBI taxonomy): Eukaryota > Metazoa > Arthropoda > Insecta > Coleoptera > Staphylinidae > Earota > Earota dentata. Next base: position 33,092 of record JAODGB020025371.1, on the reverse strand, counting down.
ATAATTTAAGTCGTGGATTTCAAATTTTAAGTTTAAGAAACGTTTCCTTATTTTAGACCAGTAAGAGTATTTCTTTTCTTACTACTTTTCATACTACAATGTAAACTGATACGAAGAACATGAAGAATGAGGTAAGAAAGAATAACAAATGCATAAATAAAGTGACATAAGAGTATAATCCGTAGAGCGCTTGATATTTTAAGTACTATTGAATAATAAATGCATGTTTGCAAGTTGGAAACTAAGAAAATTGCAGATTTAACATTTTCCACGTTTATATTATGGTACTTATTTCCCCCCATTGCTTGTGTATTCACTATTTACGCTTTTCTTTGTGCGTTGCGCGCTTGGCAGCCGCGAGCCGCGACATATTAATTCCGCGCGCACTCGCAACATACCTGTTATTAAACAAGCAAAACATTTTTCGCCCACCAGGTGCACTGTGCACCGTGCGCAGTCTTTTGTGGCAACAAAAACACATCTTTAAACAACTTCGCTCGCTCCTAAGGTCGACAGGGCGCTTCGTGAAGACGCACCGCCACACCGCCACACCGCCGCATAGCGAAAGCATGAATAATTCTCCTCTTGCTACGGGAAGAGACGGACGTGGACGTGGACGTGGGCTTGGACGCTGGCGCGGACGTGGTGGAGGAGCCGGGGCGCGCACAGGATGCGGTTTGTTTTTTAGGCGCTCGGCTGGCGTCCCGCAGCGGAAGCATGCGCACCCTCTTAATTGCACCGCCGCCGCTCGTTGCCCGGCCCGGCGTGTGGGTTGGCTGGCTGCTGGCTGGCGCGGCCGCCTCATAAAAACACTTCCAGCGTGTCTGTAACAGCGCCAACTAGCGCGCATCGCCGCCGCGGACGGCGAAGATTTGCAATTTGCAAATCTGCGGCTCGGAATGATGAAAGTTAAAGTGACATAAAATTCACTTCTTGCGCGTGGGGGGCGCGCGCGTGTTGGTGGATTGGCTTGGGTCAGTGTTTGGAGAGATGCAACACGGCACAAAAGGCTTGGATAATTAATTTAGCTGATTGGCCGGCGGCTTAATTGTGCGCTTGTTTGCCGCGCCGCAACCGCAAGTGAATTTTACAATTCGCGCCGCGCCGGGGCGTTGTTTATGACCATCAAGAAGGAGCCATTCGATCGGGGAAAGGTTAACTTGTTAACTCATGCTCATGTTCATTGCGCGCTCCTGCTGCGGCCGCGGACGACATCAGCCAGCGACAGGACTAACCAAATTAGAAACTTGCGCCGGAAAGTTTCATCAAGAAAAACCGCAAGAAAACCACTTCACAATTAAACTACAGACCGAAGACAGCAATCAAATTATCAAGCCCCAAGGGGCCCCCCACCCAAAAAGTTTGTGCGTGAATTTGAGTGCAAATTTGATCTAATTTAAGAATGGTTGTATTATATTATGTCCGAGGGGCGGGCGATGAGTGGTTACGCCCGTTAATTGGCTCCCTTTGATGCAGGCTTAGTGCGAGGTAAGCTAGTGTGGCTAGCGGACGAAAATTGGCTACGGCATCAAAGGTGCGATACGTCAACAACAGTTATCCGGCTAACAACTCAGCAGACCTCGATTTCTTCTTACTATATCACGCGCATCATTCCGGAAGATTATAATCCACCGCCCAGGAATATTTTTAAGTTTGCCTTTTGCCTAAAAGAGAAATCACTTTAACCCAATTTTATGCTTGGCTTGGTGTGTGCATAATGCAGCATAAATGTGCAGCAATGTATCCTTTTTCCAATTGACGGATTGCGGCAGGGTGGCGCGGACGTTGGACGGCGCGATTTTCCGCATTCAAGCTTTTAATGAGTTTTTCATTTAATTACAGTTAAACGCGCGTGTGGCAAATTATTGCGTTCGCGCCCGCCGCATCTGAGTGCAATAATAAATAATTATAAAGTTTTCATTCTGACACTAATGGTCCGTCCTTTAGTGGACTTGAAGAAAGTTCATAAAAGCCTCAAAGCCTCGCCCGCCGAACAACTGTGCGGAACAATTCGCGCGCATGTTTAGCATACTCCGCATTAATAAACCCGCGAATCTAACGCAGAATGCAAGAAACCAACATCAACACGTACTGGACTATTTGCTGTGGACTATTTCAAGCGTCACTTTGATGCTCGGTGATATTAAATATCGAAAATTTGTCGGAGATTGAAATCGCCGCAGCGCGAGGAAATTAAGTAAATCGTACGAGTGGGTGTTGGGTGAACCGGGGAAATGTGAGCGACGCGGCGTTTTCTTTTTCCGCGCGCGGAAAAGGGTCAAATTGAGCGCAATCGGAGCGCAGATAATACAGGTCGCGGCGTCGAAATGCGAGCGCGTCAAATATATTTGGTCGGCGCGATTTTGATTCCCACACGCCGGCGGAAAGCACCGTGTGGGTGCGCGCCGCGCCAACCGCAAGCTTTTCCTTAGTGTGAAGTGTGGCTTATCATCTTTCGCGCAAAGTGAAGAAAATCACGATTACCCGACATTTCCGCCGAGCAGCCACGACAACCCACTATTTACTATTAGATGATTTGAAAATAACATTTGCTGCTTTAACACGTTTGCAAAAATAATAATTTTAGATATTTTTGCCGTTTTGTGTGGATTGCCGTAAAAGCATTAATCATGTCTAACAGCTCGCATTTGCGTGTGTATGACACCGACAGTAACATCGTTTCCAACAGGTGTTCATTGATTTTTGCGCGCAACCGAAGATATCTTACTGTAGCCATTCACGACCATTTTCATCCAACCGATCATCAGTTTGCATTTATGTTTGGATTGGACTGATGTGTTTTTCATCATATACAACATCTAATATATTTAAAAAATACCTAAATTGATGCTTTGCACTGGACAGTTGATCCCAATGGGAAATTATTATTAAAATTTGTTGGCGGCGGGAAGTTTAATGCACGCACGGAGCTTACCTATTAAAAAGCGACGTGTACATACAAATTAGGGGACCCGCAGCGCAACTTTTGCAGCGTCCACACAAGATAGAAAGTTGCTGCCTCCCATTCCGTAATCGGCGCCAATGTTTGCGCGGAAAATCCGCAGCGAGGAACTTCGGGCATTCGGCGCGCCGACTTCATTAGTAATTATTAGCATTTTAATTCAATCACATTTCGTTTGATATTTTCAATATCGCCCGCGCTTCGGCGGCTTGTAAAATATTTGACTTCTTAGATTACTTCGCGGTGGGCGGGTTAATTAATAAGTTTGCCTGGCCTTCAGCGATTTATTTGTGCCGAATCGGCAAATTAAGTTCGCAAGTCGTAAAATATGAAAACAATTTTCAAACGTGTTTCGCATTGCTCACGCTTTGCTTCCGTCGCAGGTTCTACTAGTACTTTTTATGTATGCTTATTTAAATATTTAATTGACCCGCCAACGTAGCATATCGTCCATGTGTTCCACCTTCACTCCCACGCATGTTTCATCAGGATGTTGCCAGGATGATACCAGTTTCAATTCTCGTGTTTTTGCGATTTGAATTTGAATCCAGGAACAAACAAATTTAGAAATAATCTGTTTTGGAAAAAAGTAATACCCACAGACAGATGAACATAAATCATGTCGCAAAAGGATTATGTCCTGAAGTGCTTTGGACTTTGATATATTTATAGACACTTGTTTCTGCCCAATTCGGAAATAAACAATGGCGCATGGGCGCATGTTCATGAAATCATGAGTGTTACACTTTAAGGTTATATTAGCTGCTCCTGGAAATCCTGGAACTGCATTTATGCATTCACCGTTTATAAAAAGCGTTTCCAATTGCACTTCACTGCCCAGCGGTTGGCAGTCTTGATGAAATTAGTGACATGTTTTCCGCGTAAAAATAAATTCGCAAGATGACGCACGACAAAATAATCAAATTATCCGAGCTGGAAAAATTCTAAAGTAGCCGTCCACGCATTAGTTATTAAACAATCGTTTGTCATGCTGCTGTCCGACTCGTTCGGAATGACATTTTGCATGTTTACCATATTTATGTTTTTGCGCCGCGCTTGTTTCATTCATGCTTGTCAACATTGCGCGCATATTTTCGGCTCGTACATTTGCGCGCTCTTCATTGCAAGCGTTTTCTATACGCCGCGCAGTACGCATCAGAAACGCCTCACTTTTTCGCCGAGCGAAGAAAAAAAAAGGCGGTAAACATTTCAATAGGCACTGTACGTGCGGCACGTGTTACAATTCCGGCGCATATTTCGGCGCTCGCGAGGGCCAACCTGTTAAGGGTTACCCCCTTAAACTCCGGCAGCTTCTAGCGGCGGGCTCCTTGACATGCGGAGCGCCGGCGCTGAAAGAAAACCTCGCTAAACAAAGATTTATTCCAATTTATGCAAAACACCGGCGTTATGTATTCGATTTAGCTGCTCATGCTCGCAGCCCGCGGTGCACACTTCTCGGATGCGGCCGCCGCGGATGTGACTCGGGGGCGGCGGCGGTGCGGAGGCGTGAATGACGAAATCGAAAAATAGAGGAACTCGTACCGAGGGAACGCAACAAAGCAAATAATGCTATCAACAAAAAACACATCCACGCCGGAATATAATAAGTCAGGCGCTGGACGCACCTACAATACAATTTCGCTCCAAATAGTCGCAATTGTAAATTTCACTCGAAACCAACATCTAACAGCGAAAAATGTATATAATATTTTCCGTCGGTTCCGAGTTCCAAGGTACACTGTGTCCAGGTTCTTTCGACAAGCGGCAGACTGCATTCCCTCCAGTAATAAACACATGGCTGGTTATTTCTCTCTGAAATACTGGATTCTGGATCTTGCAACTCCCAACTAAACAATATTGAACATATTGGATATTGATCATAACATTTTCGAAGCATATATTTCCAACATTAAAGCGTCGAGAAAACACGCTGGAAATAGGAAAGTGGAAATTAGATTAATTTCGTTTCGCATCGCTACGGGACCGGGATAGGAATGAACCCCCCGGGATAGAGGAAGTTTTAAAGCAGCTCAAGTGAGGAAGGTCGCAATTTTATATATTTTATTAAAATAATAATCTCGTAGTTTTCTATCTTGTATCCGAAGATAAAACATGTTTGCGAACTCCTCCGTGTTGACATTTAACTGCCCTTCCAATTATATCTTCCGGTTTGTTTGAGTCTATCCAGACACGACCGAAGAATCTGTAATATGAACGTTTATGTCTTCTGGTCTTCTGTTTCCTGTTGCGCACTATCTCCTGCATTGTGCGCAAATTGATACAGCACTAATCACTTCGGCGCGTCGCATGACTGGCGAAAGTTAGATGGACTTTTTTCGAGCGGCGGGGACGGCGCGTTTCGTGTTACGCACCGATTCCGATCGCAACCCTTGCAATTAACCCGGCCGCGCGGTCTTTTGAAGATGCGGATGGGCTCCGCAAGCCGCAACTACAACGCAACATGTGTAAGGAGCGGGCGGTGGGACATGAATAAAAGATAATCGCCGACCCACTTCGACGTTGTTATGATGACGCCCGGCGATGGTAAGGACGCGCGGGCGCACCCTCCTCGATAAATGGCGATTAGTTCGTGCGGGATATCCGTTTACTTTCGTTTAGTTAAAGAAAAACGCCGCTGACCACCGGCCGCCCACACCGGGGGACCACCATTGACCATAGTGGGAACGCGCAGCAGGCGGCTTGAAAGCGTATCGAATTTATCGCGTTGCGTTTTCAATTGCGTTTAATGGAAATTGCGCGCGAAGAAAAGCGCCCGTCTTGCTGCGTTCTGCAATTGCTTTCCGTGGACGATGCACAACTCGGGCGCAGTTCTGCGTTTTCAACTTTTGCACCGTGCAGTAAGAGTTAACAGTACATGCCCTCAGAAACAAGGCAAGACGATTCGCATAGGAGAAACAGCAAATTGTAAATTAAAGTAAACTGAAATGTTGTCAACGCCGACATTCGTTGTGCACGGCAGCGATTATTACGATGTTATTATAAATAAATTGATAGGGTCCGATTCGTCACTGGTCCTTTGCAGGACCAAGCCGCGCGCGAATAAGGGTAAGGATAAGTCCCAAAGGACTGTCCCCTGCCTGCGGGTGAAGACGTAGGTATCAGTTTTTCTTTATGTCCTGAAAATATCTCTACGTCTCAAAAGGGGAATTTCATTCTGCCGTCAGCGCCGCATTCAATTTTTACGTGGCCGCGAGTGTAATAAATAAAAACATTCTTAACTTAAAACTTTGCAACTCTCGACTAGCAACACGCGCAACTTGATGATTAAATTGTGTGGGCGCTGTGCGTTTGGCAATATTTGGCGGTTTGCTGGCTGAGATTTAACGTTTTGCGCCGTTTTTCTGCGCGGAATTTAGTTTCGAAACAATAAACAATGAACATGAAAAGAAACGGCAAATAGCAATCTGCAATCGTATGATATTGCGCTCGGTGGAGACGGCGCTTCTTCGCTAGCGCACCTGCGCACCTGCGGCGCCGCATAAGAAGGGCGTAATGCGCGAGACAAACGCAGACAACAAAAGTGCAAATGATGCACGGGGGCTGAAAGCGGCCACCCACACCGCGCGCGGCTGCCGCACGACTCGCGAACACAATACACCTGAACGCCATGCCGAACACGAGACGCACACACAGCATACAACTTAGAAAATATAATATAACATACGCGAGTATGTCTCACTTGTACGGCTGTGCGCTGCGTCGGTTTGCTATTGTTGAACAAGCACATGATGTATTCAAACGACTGCACAATTCTAAATTTATATTGTTACCTACTGGGTGCTGGAGAACACACTTCACATACACACTCGTCGTGGCAACGAAACAGTTGCAATGTCTTTGGACTTTTGCACCAGTAAACTTCAGAAGTTCGCCAAATGTTGTACCGCGATGTCCAAATGTATGCGTGCTTTAATCTAAATTGTACTTCGCATCGATTTTGAGTCAATTTTCATCAATGACGCAGCGAAACATCCAGTGGCGTGACAAACGTGTTTAATATGTAGTCAAAATGTTTGAATGCTTTGAATATGCCTGATGCACGGCGGATAAGAAGCGTCAACTGCAGCGAAATGGCGCTTCTTGTCATTATATCGCTTGTCTTCTTCCAGGCCCTTCCAGTTTATCGTTTTTGCGCCCGGTGCACACGCACGCTTTTCGCGTTTACTTGTTTTGCGCCCTGCGACAATAGTCAGCTGGTAATATCATTGAAATTCCTCAATAAACCTGCATCGCAAAAGCCACCGTCATATTTTCGCGACGTAATTCTCTTTTCATTTTGCATTGCGTTTGACGCACCTACGTGTGCAGTGTGCATATTTTCAGAAAAATCAATAAGCTTCATTCGCTCGTAGCATTCAAGACTGAGAATTTAGATTTTATTTAAATCTCAGACTTGTGCGGTTCGCATGTTGCGTAGGGATGCATTTGATTGAAGGTGAAGAACGTGGCTCTCGCTAATTTGCAATTTTATTCATTCATCCAACGTAAGCCCCGCAACCAGGACCTGCGAGTTTTTGTAGGAGAATAATTAGATGCAGCCACTGTTTTTTACCACGCAAATACTGTCTTTTTGAACCGCCCGACGCGACGGGGTCAGCAAAATAAAATGTTATTTTAATTAAGCAATTAGAACATGCGAGTGAAAAAGAGTTGCTAGTCCACATTGTAGATTTGACCGTGGAAGCTGTTTGGATCTTTTTTTTGATGTTTTTAAATTGCCCGCCCAAAAATTCTTGGCTAGCCTGAATCATATTTTGAGCAGGAAATTAAAACACATCTCAATCATTTATGAACACATTGTATGGCAGCGTGTAGAACGCAACACCACAGCGACAGAACGAAAATTCATTATGGAGCTGGACTTTTGTCCAATTTTCAATGAACTGTTTCGAGCGATTTAATTTTGTGATAATGCATAATACATAATACATAATTGAAAGCGGACTTTTTTCCGTTATCGCGCCTCGCAACTCCTCGCGCCCCAGCGAAAGTGTGACAAGTGTTTTCAAAAATCGTTACATTTTAGCGGAGCTAAACGTCGAGCACTAGCGCGCACTGAACTTGCTAAGCACACGTAAAGCGACGCTGTGCGCGGCGCAATTTATTGGAAATTATTTAGTTGTTACGAGTGGATTGGGTTACAAATTGCGCGCGAGAAGACAATCAGTTTGAATGGGCGCGCAAACGAACGCGACTGCGTAACAATGGCTTTTCGGAGATTTAGCGACGCGAGGGGGCTTGAAGCGCTTGCGAAATTCAGCAGATAGAATTCATCTTCATCTGCGGATTAATCTGGCTAAAAACTTGCGAGCTTCGACGTGACAAGCTTATTCCCGGGAGCTGCAAGTTATAGAAGCGTCATCTGTAATATTCCGGACAGGACACAAACATACGGAATAGGCAAATGCAATAATCACCTTGCGGACTGGTTATTGGCGTGCCGTGGCTGCCTTTTGTATGGGAAACGAGGCGAAGACAAATCGATTAAAAGGCGGCTTGGCACGGCAGCGGTCGCGCCGGAAACAACTTGTAACGTCGTTACCTTCTTCAGTTCCATTAATCATTTACGGCTAATAAAATTATGAGCGCTGTAGTGGCGGCGTCCGGACGTTGAGGCAATCGGCATTTCAAAGTCCGAGTTTCGCACTTTCCAATATTCAACTAAAGCGAGGGATGGAAATTAATGCTTGCTCCTAATTATTATTTTCTATTTCGAGCCGCAATGTAAGTGAGTTTGCGTAAAGTTAGGTAATTCTTATCGTATTCTTGGCAAGTGTTGTTTAATGTACCGCAAAACCGCACAACCACAATATCATTGTTAAGTGTTTAATCCGACCACCCCGCCAGCGCTAAATCAGTTAAACGCGTTCCTGATTGCGGTGATTCCGTCGCCGGCGGCGGCGCGGAGGTTCTACACTCTGTCCTGCGTCCTGGCCCTGCAACAAACACCTTCAACGTGTCTGTTTTCTCTATGTTGACTCTGATGCTTTGTAAAACATTTAGGTGTGCGCAAAAGGTAGAAATTATTTTAGACTTATTTCCAGATGTCAAATTCTTATAAAGGAATGAAAGCACTATTTACAGAGCAGAAGAATTCATTGGTGCTCTTCGACAAAGCACTTTAAATTAAAACAAAAAATGACTCCACGCGTTTGCAAGCATACAGCAGTGTTCTGCGCGCCTCCGCCGATATGATCGATGCGGCGCAATATGGATTCGCAAACCGCACAATTATTTACCTGCAGCCCAGCCTGGCGAGCGAATCAAAGTTTCGAAATTGAGTTGCGAAGTGCGCGCGCTTGTTCTCCGATTGTATTGTTAATTGATACAGTAGATCCGTTCGACTTTCGCCGCCGACAGTTCCGAGTGCTCCGACAGTTCCGACAATTCCATTAGCAGAATTTTAATTTAATCATGGGCGCGCTGGAATTTTTTGCGATGTTTTTTTTTTGTGCGTTGCTGTATTGTGTCGGATTGCGTTGTGTTGTGTTTGCATGCAGCTTGTTTGCGCTGATTTGCGCAAAAAAGAGAATTAATTCATCAATATGAGATCGAGAAGCAATATCCAAAATTTTTCCCATCATTGGGCGGCCTGGTTAAATTATGAAAGTAAGTCAGCCAGCTTGTACACATTGTCCTAGGCTCTGAATCCTGCTTCCTCGCAATAATACGCGTATAACTTTAATCATGCATGCGTTAACCGAGACAAACACAGAAATACGTAATCTTTATTGGAAAAGCTCAGCGCTTTGCAATGTCACTATGTAATGCATGTGAAAGACGTCATGTCAGTTGCAATGCGGTAATAAAAATAAGTATTGCATGCGTAACCATTTTTCTTGGCAGATAAAGACGAGGAAGCACAATGATTGCCGCCTGCTGTGTGCTAAGTAAATATTATTGGATTGGCTGAGCGCGAGCGCAAATAGTTCGCGGGTGGCCGGGATAATTAGCGGCGGCGAAGGTGGCATCGTCGGCAAGTGATGGATTACATGCGCCGCCCGCCCGCCTGCCGCAAATGCTGTCCCATTGTACCGCGCGCCTTGATTAATTTATTAATTCGCCGAGATTTGCGCCAATTGAAGCGCATGTATTATTAACGCACAAACAAGCGCCCAAAAGATCCATTCCAAAAAGCACACAAATCATTTGATTTTAATAATTCAAGCTGCCTCCTCCTCCCGCCTCCCCACATCCAACATTCAATCTTCGCTGGAAATGAAAAGCACTTCGACAAACACAATTGTTCAACAGTGAACAAAAAGTGACTGGTACATAATACATGTTTGTGCTCATTTCAAACCTCATTAGGTAAACATTAATTTAATTTCTTAGTAGATTAAAGAAAAGAATAAACATGGAGGCTATAAAATGGAAATTAACTTTAATTCGAAAAATAATCTAAAAATAAAATGCGCAGGGAATTTAAATTTCAGCCATTTAAGCTGGAAAAAAACTGATATTATTGCAAGTTCACAATTAATCGCGATGACGCCCCAAATGAAGAATGAATTCGGCACATCGTGAAATTGCACCTCAAAATTAACAAACGCCGAAATCCAGCCGAGTGTACATATGAATTTATAAAAGGATTCGCTTTAATAAAAGCTGCATATCAACGTGACGCGATCTCAAACAATATCGCTCATCACCTGCAAGAGAAAACCACACCGTACACACTCGTCATACCTATCATTATTAATTTTCTCCATTTGGAGGCCCTCCTGTCGCCTACGTTTATAATTAATTAGCGCCGCATTCAGGCCGATAATTTTTGCGCGCGCAAATAATTATACAGGTATAGCAGGCCGGCGGAGCTGTTGAAAAGGTGTCTATTCACCTTCCACATGTTGCCGCATAATCCCGCGGGTCGGTGAATGTCATTTTTAAACACTGCGTCGTGCAAAACAAAAACAAACAAAAACTAATTTTTGAAAGTGGCAGACACGCGACAACTTTGCTATTGAAATAAATTGCAATGCTCATATGATGTGGGCGAAAAAATGTTTGCCGAAAGTTGCCAAAGGGCGGTGCGGATTAGTGCTTCTTGTTAAATTAGATTTTGCGGAAATATTCCGAAGCCGCTTTCCCAATTACACGGCGAACCGTGTCAATCGCCCGCCATACACCCAGCCCACGTACACATGCGTTACTTTCCCTTCGGCTTCACCACCCTCTACACCCCACACAGCGCCGTGCACGCGCCGGAGCATCCTCGCGCGTAGGCCACACTGTCAAATGCTAATACACAGCGTTAATTCGGTCGCTAATACTAATTCCACAATCTACTATTACCTCCAGCCTCGTTCCCCTCTGCGCCCCCGCTTTACCTAGTTGTGTATAAACTCGTATGAGATTTTGGCCATTAAGTTGCGCGCCGACGCCGCTGCTACTTTAGTATTAAAATGTTTAAGATTGAAGATTGAAGAGGGAGCTTTGGTTATAATTTAAGCCCGAGGACTGACGCGGGCCGAATTGGGTCAATATTTCCCAAACGGCCTGCGCGAAAGTTCCAGCGCCGAAATTGATGTTTAATGCGGCTGGACACCTATCAAGTTGGGCGGCGACTCTTGACAAATAAGTGCACGTCCACATGCGCGAATTTTCCTGTGTGCTGGCTGGTGCGATGCGCCTCCGCTAATTTGGGGAAATGCAGATTTATGCGCGAAATTGGTATTTACTGTTGGTATATACCTGATACGTTGCGCAAACATTGTGCGTGCATATTGAACCAAATCATTGTCGCAGGCCAAAGGAAATGCGAATAAACTGTTTATCAGAAATAACATCACTTAATTAGAAATTAATCACTTAATTGTTTTTCGAACGCGCATTCTTTGTTCCTCGTGACTTGCACTTACACTTTGTTGCCAATAATAATGAATGCAATCAGGGGCTAAATTGTGCGTTTTAATTGGATTCTTTCTACAAATTGCCATTAATAAAGTCTTCCGAACTTTTTACCATTATAAGTTGCCTTTTCCTCTCCATTTCCACATAAATAAATTATAAATTCGATAAAGCTTAGCCAAAGATATATTGCAAGAGACTCAATAGTGTTGTATCTCAATTTAAAGTTTTAATTTCCCGCTCTAATTACAAGCATTTGCCCCAAAAGCATAATCCGTTCTTAAATTTCTTTGCAAATGTAAATGTTTTTCATTATTGTATAGTTTATTACAACCCAGGAAACCAGAAACGCCCTAATATGCATTTCCAAGTGGTCCTTTTTAAGTTTCCTTGCAAATTAGGATAGCCAAACAGACGATATTTATGGTACAGCTATAACTCGCTGAATAAACTGGAAATGCTCTACATTAAAAATGTTGGCAATCTTTCAATATTTTCAAAACACAAGACGGAAAATCCTACAGATTCGCATTACTAAACACGCCATTTACAATCCTTTATATTTTCTAAACGCTTCGTCCTTTTCTGAGTTTTATTGTAGATCCTTATAGCAAAAGAGTTTCTCTTTTTTGTAGTCCCAATTTCAACCCGCTCAAGGTCCTGGAAGTGCCCTAAAATGGACTTCAAAGTTTGGCAATTTTTCGACACTTTTCTAAACACGCAATGGAAGATCCTTCTTATTTCCCGACCGGTTCTTCCTATTTTAAGTTTCCTTGTATATTCGGATAGCAAAAGTATTGTTATTTAATGTGCCGTCAATGTCAACCTGCTCAAGGTCCTGGAAATGCCCTAAAATGGACTTCAAAGTTTGGCAATTTTTCGACACTTTTCAAAACACGCCATGGAAGATCCTTCAGATTTCCCAAAAGCTCCTTTTTTTAAGTTCCCTTGCATATGCAAAGAAACTTAAAAGATCACTACGCATTCTGAACATATAAAAGATATTTTGTTGTGTGTGAAAATATCGAAAAATTTCAAACTTTGGAATCAATTCACTCCTAGTCGCTGAAGCGGGTTGTAATTAGCTGCAACATAAAGAGCAAACTGTCTGGCCGAGTATTTACACTTTGATGTTGGTTTAGTACCTAAATTGCCGTAACGAAAAATGAAACCCTTTTTGTGGCACTGAGCTTCACATTCGCGTACAATCCTGTTGCAACCCCTAAAGTGACGGCAAGCACCAATTTTAAGTGATGCATCGAAGCGCGGGCATTTACTTTTTAATTTAATACTTGCTACCACAGTAAACGTTATCGTAGTACTTGGCATTTTGCTGTGCCTAGGCTTTCAGAGTCAAGAAGACGTGCACTATCGCTTTGGAAAATCGCCGCGCAAATGCATTGAACTGCATCGATCGCCCGGTTCGAACTTGGTGCGAAATTGAAATATGTAAATGTAACCCCACGCTCATTATTTATTCGGTCGGACATCGACACGGCGACAGTCTAACAACTCGAATTTTATCCGCTTGTTGGAATGACGGCCTTTCATGACACAAAAATTTCGGCACATAACGCGCATTCTCAGTTGGCGCGCGGTAGAAATTCAAAAATTCAATACCGACCCAGAGGATTAGCACTTGTTCATCCCCCTACTTCGGTGTCCTGCGTTCTGCGTTTTTATTAAAATCGAAAAAGATGAGTGTTAATATGTCGCGCCTCTTCAGGCACTCGTGTTTTTAATACTTACAGCGCGTTAGCGTGAACGAGCGAAAATCCTTTTACGTTCATTTTTTCGACAACCAGCCAGTCCGGAATGCAGGCGCAATTTTTCGCCGGATTTAATTTAGGCAAATTAATGACACAAATGTTATTTATCACCTGCGCACTGGAATTGTTAAGCAAAATATAAACAGCGTATTTTTGTGTGGGGATTCGAGTGTGTAGATAATTTACATTTGAAAGTTTCTTTATTGGCATTTAAACACACAATTCAAGTGTAGTACTGCCTGAAGGAGCATTTATCGCTGCTACAATTCCCCACGGGCCGCGCGCAAGTTGAAACATTGCGAGAATAACCGAACCATCAACACGACACTTTTGTTGCAATACTTTTTCAGCACAATATTTGTCTTCGCAGTTGCCACCCGGACGGTGTTGCCTTTCTTTTTGCGCTGCGTCGGTTGCGCCCCCCGGAAAACTTTATCTCTCGCATGTGCCCTTATTTTGCTCCGCCGCTGCGGCGCGCGCGCGCTCCCATTTTATTTACTCCAGTGTCTTATGTGGCTTATATATACCGCGTTTTGATAAATAGTTCAAATGATAACCTGCGAATTACCTGCCTACAAGTGCCAGGCGCATGTAGGTTGCCCCAAGCGCCGTGCCGTGAGCTTATAAATGGTTTGTCAGAGGCGCTCCCGGCGCCTTCACCACGCCGACTGACATGTGTTCCGCGTCCCGTGTGAAACACAGTGTATGTTATTTGATCAGATACATCACGTTATAATGCTTTTACGTACGATTCATCTGGGAGTTTCTGAATATTCGTGTTACAATAAACATGAATAGGTCGCCGGCTAAAAGTGGGAGGAAGGAAAGAATAGTTGCATGTCCCAGGCGTGCAGCGAGCAAACGTTGAAATTAGATGCTACGGAGAAGGAGCAAATTATAGTATCTCCTTTCCGTACGTTAACGGTTTACGAATGTTAACTAAACCTAAACTTGAGACCCCCGCCGGCGACGTTGTCCTCACTGCACGTAGCAAATGATGTTTTTTGTTTAGTTCCAGGTCGTATAATGCGTGTTCCTCATATTACACTCCTGCTGGCGGCCGTGTGTCTTGTGAGCGGCAGCGATTCGCACAAACGCGTGCCCTCGGGCTTCACAGGCGTCAGGGGGAAGAAGTCCATCGCGGACAGCGAGTATGCCAGCCGCGAGTTCCCGCCGGACAAGAAGATCGCCGCCGGCTTCTTCGGCGAACGCGACCAACCGTTCGCCGGCTGGACCGCCGATAAGCGCGGCCCAGGATCTGGTTTTCTAGGCGTGCGCGGCAAGAAGGAGTCCGAAAGTACGAACCGCCAATCTGCAACATTTCTCAATCCATCTTCTTGCTATCTAACTCATATTTATTTTCGTGCAGTTCCTGTAGGATACATGGGACCGCCGATGACCCTCAGCGAGTTGGAGAAGCGCGCGCCAAATGGCTTCCTCGGCATGCGCGGCAAGAAAGAGTTCGACTCCTATGGCCACCTGGAGAAGCGCGCGCCCGCCGGCTTCCTTGGCATGCGCGGCAAGAAGGACGAGGAGCTTGGCGACGGCAACGAGTACAAGCGCGCGCCGGCGGCGGGCTTCTTCGGCGTGCGCGGCAAGAAGCAGCCGGCGCGCTCCGGCTTCTTCGGCATGCGCGGCAAGAAATACCCGTACGAGATCCGCGGCAAGTTTGTCGGCGTACGCGGCAAGAAGGCGTCCGAGGACCCCAGCAAGGACTACACAGAGATGATGCAACAGGCCGGCAAGGACTTGGACATCAATCAGTTAATGTTGCTGCTGACGGAGAACGAACCTTACAATAATGCAGACAATGTCTACCAATATTTCAACCATATTAACAATTAGGTAATTCTCTAAAACTGTATGTACAAACTGCATACCAACTATACATACTTCATAACTTCTTAATCACATGATCAATCTTTTCAAACACACATAATTTGACCACATTTAAATGAAATTTCTTGTGCGTTTATTCTAGTTATGATTTCAGATATTTATGACTACAACTACACCCCCAACCGGAAGAGGAGACAAAAATATCTACTTGGTAGCTAGACACACATTTTTGAAGGCGGAAAATTAATACCATCTACAATTACTACTTAATCCCAGAGCATAACCAGTCTATAATCACTATAATCAAACCCAGTTTTGTTAGCAAATGTAAATAAGTAAACGAAGAACTCGCAAGTGCAGGAAGAGGTGTTTGAAATGCGATGTGAACCTGAAGAAACTGGGTTTCATTATGCATTGTGAGTTATGACTTTCCAGTGTTGCATTGAGGGGGATTTTGAGACAAAGGCTGGATGTTTGAAAAGCCCCCTCACAGACTATATTTTCCACTCGTATAGCAAATGTATTGCAACTATGTAATTCTATCTAGATGTTCTGTTCATCGTTTTCCGTCCTGCAACTGCTTTTACCAAAGAACCCTAAAAAATAAATGAAAACGCAACAAACTGTAATCACTCTGCTCTGCGTCTGTAAACTTCTGGCAAACACATTTCACTTTCATGTCAAACCAGGAAAAATTGCATACGGAAGGAATGAAAACAATATTTTGAACGCATATCAGTCCTATGATCTATGTAATGAAAATTCTTTGTAAAAACACAGATAACAAGCTCCTTATACGCGTATATCACATGCAAAGTTTAACCGGTATAACGTATCAGATGGCAATTACTACTTAAGTAAGCATTAAGAGCATATTCAATGAAAAGTGGAACTTTAAGGCGTGTGCAACTTTCAAATGATTGTCTCCCATGTGGTCAATACAGGTATTCACTTGTTTCCTCTTGATTTGAATCGAAAAGAACATATATTAAGCTATCCGACATTGCGTTGGTCACTAATTTTAGGAATGTGTAGATAGAGCTTATATTTTCATGTTGTACAATTGTAAAATTTTAAGATGATTCCAATTTATCAATGTTGACGATATGATTATCAGAGAAACTATGTCAAATAATTCGTAGCGCTAGCAAACTTCAATTCAATAAATAAATAACTTGATGCATTGCAATTGATTCCTGATGCGTATCCAACACCCCTTGATTGCAGGAAAGAATTCTTTATTAAATCCAAAATCGTTCACAATATAAAAGAAGCCTAAACATGATTTGAAAATTGTCGAAATTATGTTTGATCACAACATAAGCGATATCATCCTTTACAGATAAATAGGAAAATATTAATTATCACAACATTGTAGCGATATTTTGAGCACAAAACAAAATATATCGCAATTCAAAACATAGAATAAATATACGACTGCGTCGTCAAGTTGTCAATTAAAGTACAACCGAGCCGGGTGGTAAACTAGAGTTGCATAAAATAAAGCACCGCGCGTCGTTGACAAAGCGCTGCAGGTGTTGAACGAACGTCGGCATATCCTGCAAGGCACACGATTAATGATTAATGCGCTTCGGGTCTCCGCTTTCGCACCGCGATAACTTACCGTCGAGTGTGAAAAATTATTGCGCATCGTATTGCGCTGCTGCAGGGTCAGCCCCTCAAGGTTATCAATGTATTGCGTGAGGAACCGGTCGAAGAATTGCGGAAAATTGACGGCGGCCATGTTGTAGAACGCCTGCATGATGTCCTCGTTGAGCAGGTGATGGCTCTTGTCCAGCATGGTTTGCATGAGCACATTGAGAAATTGACAGAGCATTTGATCCTTGAACAATGCCTGCAAACCACAAGAGGATTGATTATGATTAAGTGATGAACAGAAATGTGCTTTCTTATACCTTATGATATAACTTCCATTTGCCATTGAGGTTCTCCAGCGCATTCAAGCTCACGCGGAATATGTTAATATCACTTTGCAGCAAACACTGGCCGAATACCTGCAGGATTTGAATCAGCTGCTCCTGCTGCTGGGGGCTGTCCGTGGCCGGCTCCACATCGCTGCAGCCGGGCGAGTTGCCCAGCCGGATTTGCGACACGTAGAAATAATTCCAACGATTTAGCAACACGCTGAAGCAATGCAAGTTTTCATCAGCGATTAAGTATCACGGGGCGGCGATATAATACCGCATCAACTAGCACATGAAAAATGTATGTTAATCATAATTTACCTATGCAATAAATTAATTAAAGCAATAATGGCATCTGGATGTTCGTTAGCTTGCTGGATCAGTGCGGGATAAATGTTTTTCATGCACAACTCGAAAATACCCTGCATATAATTCTTATACGACGAGCCGGGCGCCTCGATCACTAACTGCAGTATCTTTAGCAGCATGTCCAGCCCGCCGAACTGATTGCGCTGCTGCTCGCGCATCGCGACGCCGAGGAACACGTCCACCGCGGCGCGCACGCCGCCCATGCCCATCTGCTGCTGCAGCACTTCGAGCACCTTGACGAAGAACTGCAGCTGCAGCTCTACTACATCCGGAAACTTTGTGAACGCCGGAAAGACGCCGAGCGCATGGTCGATGGTGGGTTTCAGCGCGCCGTAGAGCAGCTTCTTCGACAGCACCGGATACTCCTTGCAATAGTCGACGATGTTGACAAAGCACGGCAGGCACTCCTCGGTGATCTGCAGGCAGCGATTGCCGTCCGCGCAGTACTCGTTGAGCTGGCGGTAGTCGCGCGAGATGGCGTCGAAGAGGTTCTGCACGAGGCCGAAGCGCGCCTGCGAGTCGGAGATGCTCAGCTCGCCCCACGGCTTGAGCAGGAAGGTCGCCAGCGCGCACAGCACCACGTCGCGGCTATGGTTCTTCGGAAAGCGCAGCGTGCTGGCGACCTGGATCAGGTCGAGCCCTTCGGGTATCTGAATGAAGTCGGGCGGGTGGATGATCGACGTGATGCTCAGGAGAACATGCGCCGCGGAGAGTGTCACTTTCGACGGCACCGTCTGCGGTGTGCGCACCAGCGGCAGCACGATGTGCAGCAGCTGATTCAGATCTTTCAGTTTGTTGGAGGTGTTCAGGTTGTACCAGGTGCACCAGGTTTTCAACGCGGCCAAAAATTGGCAGTGGCTGCAAATGAAAACCAACCAGGAAAAATGAAGTGATTGAAACAAAACAATTGAAGCAGATATTGAAAACAATTGAAACAGTTATTGAAAACAATTGAAGCAGTTATTGAAAACAATTGAAACGCTTGTGATAAAACAATTGACATTAGATTTGAAACAATTGAAGAATAGATATTATACTTACACTTCGGTGAAGTCAGAAATAAGTCTCGCATCGCCAGTTTTTAAGTGATAGAAACCAATCGCGCTGGAAATGCCAGCGCTCTCAATGAGCTTGCCCAGCAGGCTCTGGATCGTCGGCGTCGCCACCTTGTAGTGCTCGGCGTCTTGGTCCATGAAGTACGTTGATAAGCGCGCCAGCGTCTGCGTGAGGGTCGACAGATCCTTAAGGATGCAATGCAGTCTTTGACTCTCCGAAGTCTCGAGCTCTAGGGTACCCTGCGATACGTCGATGGTGCGCAGCATGATGTAAATGTCATTGGCCGCTTTCCAAGGCACCAACTGGACAAATAATATTTAAAATCAGCACAACATTGAACTAGAAACTCGACAAAATAAACGGGATTAACTTACAATTCGACCAAATGTCTCGATCGGTGCGAACTCGGCCACCATCGCGATGACTTCAATCGAAGCATTTTGGAATATCTGCCATTCAGTCTCATGCTAAAACACAGCAATCGAAAAACAAAACTTGTTATTTCAACGAGATAATTGTCCAACGTACATTGTCGTTGCTTTCGGCGTCGTTGAGCTCCTCCAATTGCGTCGGGTTATTCGTGTACTGCATCTTGTTGAGCACAGCCACGGCGAGCCCCAGCAGCGCCTCCGAATACTTGTGTGCGTTCTGCGGCTTAATTTGCTTAATGAACGTTGTCCAGACGGTAAGGCAGCGCAGGTAGCACTCTATGGATGGCAGTTGTATGGTCAGCGCGAACAAATGACTGAGGAAATCGATTGCCGTGAAGTTCGGCTGTACCTCCAAACGCCAGAGGTGCTGCTCCACGAGCAGCGATAACATTTCGCATAATTTCTCTATAAATCTAACAAGCAGGCACTAAAGTTAATACGACGTCCCGATGTCCGGCTGAAAACTTACTCAGTGCCTAAAGTGTCAATTTTATTATTAGATGGATGCGAAATATCTCGAAGCAGCAACACCGTTTGCTGGTACAGCTCGATAAAGAGCTGCTGCGTCCCAGGCGGCGCACACTTGCGATATAAAAGTTCATTCAACACCGTCATCGACAAATAGCACATATCATCGTCGTCCTGGAACAAACAGTTTGCTCACAGCGCGGATGCTTCGCGAAAAACAATGATGATGATGACTAATTTGATTTGCGACTTGCCTGTGCATAACTCGACGTATTTGTAAATTGAAATATTGTGTAAATAAGTTGATGAGGCACGTGGATCAAGGTCACCCAGGAGAAGAGGTGCTGCAGGGTGCTGAGAACCTCGCGGCTGACCTCCCGGCTGTCGGGGCGGAACGTCGCCGCCGAGAGCTGCTGCGCCAGATTCGGCGGTTGACTCGGATGTGTCGGCGACGGTGGCGGCGTCGCTGTGGCATTATGTCTCCTTTTATTACCTGATTCCAGTTGAACTACATTTATTATTGCACAATTGATTATTGCCAAACTTACATAAACCTTCTAAAATGTCAGTCAGCAATTGGAATATACGTGGAATGTGTTCATCGCAAAACGCCGCCAACGTATCCCGGTGATTGGAAGACACATCCGAGTTGGGATGCAGGATCTCCTCGCTCGTCATCCGCAGCAGAATGAGGCCCAGCAGCTGCCCCTGGTCATTCTGCAGCAGCTGCAGCATGATGTTGTAGTGCTCCAGGTAAAACTTTGGCCAGGAGTGCTTGGCAATCTCCACTGACACCTTGGCCAGCTTATTGCGTATATAGTTTGGCATTGTTGTGTTCAAGGCAAATGTAAATGCACTCAGTGATTCCTTGAGGTAATTTTGCTCAGTTGTATCAAGACAATTCCATTGCCTGCTTATCACAAGCTAAGATAGAGCAAAGGGGGTATCAGTTACATGCATGAAATTGACACCAAAGCAAGACATTACAATGAATTTAGTTGAATCATCATCATTCAGCTGCAATAACAAATAGGAAACTCACCTCCAGATGATAGAGAGCATACATGGAGACATATGGATTGCTTGAATGCTTCATAAAATATATACATAGCTTCCAAGAGTCTCGCTGCATGCTGAAGTTATTCAGCTGCAATTCAATCTCTCGTTTTCTCTCGTTTATGGTGTTGTAATTGTAGAACTCCTCCATGAGGTGTTCCAATCCAACAAGCAACTCATCTTCCTTTTGGGCCTACAATTGCACGAATTTTTCTTTTCAAAAATCGCCCTTGATAAAGAGGGTGGATCGCGAACAGATTAAATTGGAGTTGCACTCACCATGTTTGCATGAATTTGGTCTATTCTCGTTGCATTTCAATAGATTTATGTAGAGTTGAACGAAAAAAAAACGCATCCGCGTTGGTCAAAAAAATAAAAATTGCACTAGAACTTCGCGACTATTGAAATTTGTCGAATTTGTCATCTTCACGACTAATTATTTGTGTCAAACTTTATATACTGTACGCTCAGTAGGGACCGTGCGGACAGTACGTACCGTGCGTACCGTGCGTACTGTGTACGAACAAGTACGAAGTGTACTTGACTGGAAGACATGGCCAGGGTTGCCATGGCTGGTGATTTTCACCAGATTTAGTAATGTTTGCTGTCAATTGTATCATCGGTCGGCCCGGTCGGCCGCAAGTCGGCCCTGCATTCAATGGAATTGGTACGATATGAATTAACGCACGAAATCGTTTTGATATTTGAAACAAAATGATATATTTACATTTGTATTTTACATATTGCTTCATATTGCTACTTTGTAGCAGAATCAGTACAGAAACTAAAAAGCACACACGCGTAAGATCCAATCCAACAGAAAGAAAGCTGGGGATCTGTTCTTTGATTGTTTATCTATAATTTTGAAAGTTTGTAGTTATTAAACTTGCCCGCAGAGTTTCTAAAACAATATTTGGGCCTGACTGGGATGTAAATGAATTGCAACCAATAGTATTAAACATAGGAGCAATTGTTTTGTTTAATATTATTTACAATGTATAATTTCTTTAAAATGTTTGCTTTCCTGCGTTTTGGTTGAAGTAGAGTATAAAAATGCATGCCGGAAAGTCATGTTCTCGATCATAGAAGACATTAAACATGATAAGTTACTACGAATACTATCTTGCTCAATTACTTAAAAAAAACATTCAGTAGAAATTCTATCTAGACAAAATCGGTTTTAAGTAATCGTGATTTACAAGCGAGCGCATGCGCAGTGCTCGCCCATCTGCCGTGGTTCTCGATTTCAAAAGCGACGAACTGCCTACTTCGCAAGCTCCTTCATGCGGTTCAAAGCGCTGCCGGCGCGGAACCAGGTGATCTGCAAGTCGTTCATGGTGTGGTTCAGCTTGATCTTGTCGACCTTGCCGTCGGCATGCTTGATCTCGCAGTCCACCTGCTTGCCGGGCGCGAGGCTCTTCAAGTCCAGCAGGCTGATCTTGTCGGTGGGCTGGATCTTGTCGTAATCGGCGGCGTTGGCGAAAGTCAGCGGCAGCAGGCCCTGCTTCTTCAGGTTGGTCTCGTGAATGCGCGCGAAGGACTTGACGATAATGGCGCGCCCGCCAAGATGGCGGGGCTCCAG
This sequence comes from Earota dentata, assembly GCA_027574905.2. Lineage (NCBI taxonomy): Eukaryota > Metazoa > Arthropoda > Insecta > Coleoptera > Staphylinidae > Earota > Earota dentata. The sequence goes on along the minus strand of JAODGB020025371.1, from coordinate 10,764 downwards.
CGCGGCGTGCTCGCGGGAGCTGCCCTCGCCGTAGTTCTCATCGCCGACGGCGACCCAGTTGACGCCGTTGGCCTTGTAGTGGCGCGCCACATCGGGCACGGCGCCCCATTCGCTGGTGAGCTGGTTCTTGATCTTGTTCATCTCGCCGTTCTCAGAGTTGGTGGCCCTACACAAGCACAACCGCAAACACTTAGCACCGCATATCATCAACAGCAAGCGAGTACATACCCAATGAACATGTTGTTGGAGATGTTATCCAAGTGGCCACGGTATTTCAGCCACGGGCCGGCCGCGGAGATATGATCGGTGGTGCACTTGCCCTTCACCTTGATGAGGATGGTCATGTCGGTGAGGTCCTTGCCGCTCCACTTGTCGAACGGGTCGAGCAGCTGCAGGCGCTGCGACTTCACATCGACGTCGACCCTGGTGCCGCTGCCGTCGGCTGGCGGGTGCGTGTAGGTGTCCTGGCCGGGGTCGAAGCCCTTGGTGGGCAGCTCGTCGCCGAAGGGCGGCGTCAGCTTGAACTTCTTGCCGTCGGCGCCGGTAAGCTCATCGCGCGTCGGATCGAAGTCCAGGGTGCCGGCGATACTCAGCGCGGTGGTCATTTCGGGCGAAGTCACGAAGCAGTGGGTGGCGGGATTGGCGTCGTTGCGCCCGGTGAAGTTGCGATTGTACGAGGTAACAATGGTGTTCTTTTCGCCCTTCTTCACGTCCTTGCGGTCCCATTGGCCAATGCATGGCCCGCAGGCATTGGCAAGCACCTAAACACAATAGCTCAGATGTAGAACTGCAACAAGAAACTATTTTGCTAACGTACAGTTCCGCCGAAATCATCGAAAACTTTCGAGATGCCATCGCGCTCGATCGTGGCGCGGATTTGCTCCGAGCCGGGAGTCACGTTGAACGGGATCTTGGACTTGAGGCCATGCGCCATCGCTTCCTTCGCGATGCTGGCGCATCTGCCCATGTCCTCGTACGAGCTGTTCGTGCAGGAGCCAATCAGGCCGACCCTGATGTCCATCGGCCAGCTGGCTTTCTTGGCGTTCTTGCCGAGCTCGCCGATCGGATGCGCCAAATCCGGGGTGAAAGGCCCATTGACATGCGGCTCCAGAGTATTCAGATCGATTTCGATCACCTGATCGTATTTGCAGCCCTCGTCGGCGCTCAACAAATCTTTCTGGTATTTGTCAGCTTCCTCGGCGACATTCTTACGCGTTGTTGCTGAACAAAGAGCACAACATCCGTTGCATAAATCGTTATCAATATGGAATGCTTGTTTGTTTTGAAAGAAGTCAAAACAAAGCATCAAATGAAATAGATAATTCGGTTATGAGTAAACATGCAGCCGCAACGAGACCCGACATGACCTTTCATCCCAGCCACGATCGCCGATAGACCTTTAGAGCCGCGCCGCGGTTCAGCGCAGTTTTGTTTACGATTTAGTGGCGACGCGCCTCTTTTGCAATTTTCAAAACAGATCGAAATAGAAAAGCGTGCGTAAAAATAGCCGCCGCACGATATGCGTTATTGGCTGCCAACATTGCCAGCGAGCATTTCGCATCGGCGAATATTATTAGATAATACGTCCATGCGCGACGCAAACACCTTACATACCGACTAAGTAATCGCGCATGCGCTTGTTGTAGGGGAAGACCGACGTGGTGGCGCCGATCTCGGCGCCCATGTTGCAGATGGTCGCCATGCCGGTGCAGGAGATCGAGTCCACGCCGGGGCCGAAGTACTCGACGATGGCGCCGGTGCCGCCCTTCACGGTGAGGATGCCGGCCACCTTCAGGATGATGTCCTTCGGCGACGTCCAGCCGGAGAGCTTGCCGGAGAGCTTGACGCCGATCACGTTCGGGCACTTCAGCTCCCAGGGAATGCTCGCCATCACGTCGACGGCGTCGGCGCCGCCCACGCCGATGCAGAGGCCGCCGAGGCCGCCGCCGTTCGGCGTGTGCGAGTCGGTGCCGATCATCAGCAGGCCGGGGAAGGCGTAGTTCTCGAGGATGATCTGATGGATGATGCCGGAGCCGGGCTTCCAGAAGCCGACGCCGTACTTGGCGCCCGCCGTCGCCAGGAAGTTGTACACCTCCTGGTTGAGGTCCTTCGCGCGCTTCAAATCCTTGGCGCCGCCGATCTGCGCCTCGATCAGATGGTCGCAGTGGATCGTGCTGGGCACGGCGACGCGCTTCAAGCCGCTGGAGATGAACTGCAGCATGGCCATCTGCGCCGTCGCATCCTGCATGGCAACGCGGTCCGGCCGCAGGCGCAGATACGATGTGCCCCGCTCAATGTCCTGCAAAAATGCGGAAGATTCGTGTTGGTCCGATGTGCATGAACTTTGCACTTGTTGGGTGCATCAAATGTTATGAAAACAAACTTTAACCCAATGGCAAAATACATATATGTACATAATTTCAAATCAAATATGTTCTCCGGAACATTGTTTTCACGACGCGTTAAAAGTTGCCTAGCACAACAGGCATGAAAACTTTTTTCCTGTGAAAAGTTAACATTTCCAGCATGCAGTGAGATTTATAATCAAATAAGGTCATGCTGTTATCTTGAGTGAATGCTTTGAGTAAATTATGACATACCTGATTCTTGGTGTCATCAATGTGAGAATAAAGGACCTTCTCAGACAGTGTGAGTGGCCGGTTCAGGCGCTTCTTGATCACAGACAGATTTTCTTGGAGGCGGTCGTAGGGCAAGTAGGACGCATTGTCGAACTTGCTCATCGCCACCTTGCTCGCGGCAGCCGCCAGCGGCGAAACGTGGAAGAGCCGCAGCTGCACATCATTCAAGGTGACGCTGGAGAGCTGGCCACCCTGTAAGCGCAATTAATCGCACCGTTATAGGTTATTCTGTAATCGGCTGTTACATAACATGGCTGGCAAGTTTGAACGCGAAACGCTCGCCGTGCGCAACGCCTCACCGCCAGCCAGCGGGCGGCGGAAGAGCCGCCCGCCGTCCGCCGCCGTCGACGCAAAGGTTGCGCCTAGGTGAACCGTCGGTCATTCGAAAGATTCGCTCGCGGCAGGCGGCGGCAGGGCGGTCACATGACGCACTTTTCAGCGGGCATGAAGCGCGCGGGCCGCAGCGCACTTGCGCTTCTTGCTAACTACTCACCTGGCGATGCAAAACTCGCATACAGTACGCCATGGTGCGCGTTAATTAACACCCAGCCGATGAGTGGATAAGTCGCGGAGAGCGTGCTGGACGTCCGGCGTTTGATGCGGCGCGAGACGCTGGCTTGTGCTTGGGCTCGCTGCGCGTACAATAATATAGCGCTCGGCGTAGTCGCATTCGGTTTTGTGCGTGACCCACTCGACCTGCTCGCTGCACGTCTCTCGGTCTCTCGCCTCTCTCGGCCCACGAGCCAGCTGTTATCTGGGGGGCGCCGGCGAGCTCCGCGCAGATTCGACGCTGAAACGTGGAGCGCAAAAACTTGGCAAAAATTCACACTTATCCTATCCGCCTCGCTTCTCTACTTTGACCAGAAATGCTCCGCGATAAATAGAATGCATGCGTGGCGGGGAATTATTTTTTACTCTTCTTCAACCGCTCGTTACTTGAGAAATTCCAATATATTACATAGTACTTCAAAATTTTGCCAATAACTTTCTAGACTTTGGGTTATTCGAAATGCAATAAAATATGTATGTACATGTCATTTAAACACTGCCAACAACTGCCAACCCTGCTGCCAACTTTATTGCCTGTTTATCTGGCTGCCTACTTTATCGATTTAATATTACATATTCAAAATGCACCAGCATGTAAATTATCTTTAAACACTATAAAATTGTACTAATACACAGTTAATCAATTGTAATTTCCTAAAATACTTAAGATAATAACGTTTTCCTGATGGTTCCTTATGTGAATTTAATTAGTAAATTGCTAGTTAAATTGATTCAATTTACTCACTAAGTAGAACATGTAAGCAAGTCAAGTTTAACAGCTGCAAAAACTAGGATAACAGATATGACAAAGTGCAATCGTACATCATACAAGTTGAAACAATTATAAACATAACGTTGCAAACAGAACACACATGCAAATATCAATGACTTTCAATTAATAACTCAGTTAGCTAGATTGGTGTGCTGATAATTTGTACATTATTAATAGTTAAAGGTCCTGTTACGTGTTCTGCACAATAATCAATATTATCTGATTACATATTCTTATAACTTGTTGCATTTTTTTTGTGTGTTGAGATTGAAACGCTAAGTATATTTGCGAAATATATTTAACAGAAAGCGTGTAATGCATTACATCGATTACATATTTGGTGTTTATGCTTAGTAAAACAAATTGTAATCAAAACGATTAAGTTTTACTGTTTATGATGGCATGCTTAATGGTTCGAAAATGGTTTGACTGATTTTGGAACGAAATGCGATTTAAAAGTTGTGCGTCAGCAGGCAATGCGCGTGCCATCCTGGCACAACTGGTTGCCAACATTTGACCGCTCGCAGGCTGGCTCGGCGCTGGCTGCAATCGACGAAATACGTCCGTCAAAAAATGAGCTACAAAAATAAGAAAACAGAGAAATAGAGCAGCGCTGATAAACCGCAACTGCATCAATCGACGAGTAAACAAATCACCCGAAGGTTACAACCACAAATCGGCCATCACGTGCGTTGCGCCGCCGATCTCTTTGGGCATCTGGGCAGCCGAGTCGCGCACTCCGAAGGTGAGGTTAGCAGAACAAAAATAATTATGTAATTGCAAGCGGCGAAAACGCATCACATTTCAGCAATGCTGCGCTCCAGCGTTACGAAACTCCTCACGGGGGCGAAGCTCAGCCCCAAGCATCTGTGCGCTACGGCGCGCGCCTCCAGCACCGTCGCGAAGCTGCCAGAGAAGATTGAGGTGTTCATCGATGACCAGCCAGTGATGGTGGAGCCTGGCACCACAGTGCTGCAGGCGGCCGCGCTCGCTGGCGTGGAGATCCCGCGCTTCTGCTACCACGAGCGCCTGGCGGTGGCTGGCAACTGCAGGATGTGCCTGGTGGAGGTGGAGAAGTCCCCAAAGCCAGTTGCTGCCTGTGCCATGCCAGTGATGAAGGGCTGGCGCATCAAGACCGACTCGGAGATGACGCGCAAGGCGCGCGAGGGCGTGATGGAGTTCCTACTGGTGAACCATCCGCTTGACTGCCCGATCTGCGATCAGGGCGGCGAGTGCGACCTGCAGGACCAGTCCATGGCGTTCGGCTCCGACCGCTCGCGATTCACCGATAACGACTTCTCGGGCAAGCGCGCCGTGGAGGACAAGGACATCGGGCCGCTGATCAAGACCATCATGACGCGCTGCATCCACTGCACGCGCTGCATTCGCTTCGCGTCGGAAATCGCCGGCATTGATGACCTGGGAACGACCGGCCGCGGCTCCGACATGCAGGTCGGCACGTACGTCGAGAAGTTCTTCCTCAGCGAGATGTCCGGCAACGTGATCGACTTGTGCCCGGTGGGCGCGCTCACCTCGAAGCCGTACAGCTTCACGGCGCGCCCGTGGGAGATCCGCAAGGTGCACTCCATCGACGTGCTCGATGCGGTTGGATCGAATATCGTCGTCTCCACGCGCACCGGCGAGGTGATGCGCATCATGCCGAAGATCAACGAGGAGATCAACGAGGAATGGCTGGGCGACAAGTCGCGCTTCGCATATGACGGCCTGAAGCGGCAGCGGCTCGTCACGCCGATGCTGAAGTGCGACGGCGAGCTCCAGCCCTGCGAGTGGGAGCACGCGCTGCTGAGCGTCGCGAAGGTCATGAAGAACGCCAAGGGCGAGATCGGCGTGATCGCCGGCGGGCTGGCAGATGCCGAGTCGCTGATCGCGCTCAAAGACTTGGTGAACCGCCTCGGCTCGGAGCTCTGCTGCACGGAGCACATCTTCCCGATGGACGCCAGCGGCACTGACTTGCGCTCCAACTATCTGCTCAACAACAAGATCGCGCCGGTGGAGGAAGCCGATTTCATTCTGCTCATCGGCACCAATCCCAGGCTAGAGGCGCCGACTTTGAACTCCAGGATTCGCAAGTCTTACATTCACAATGAAGCTGATGTACGTTGACATTACATTTTAACTTGACCTTTACTTCACCTTTAACTTTAACGTTTTTTTTTATATCTAGATTGCCGTTATTGGTCCGAAAGTCGACATGCGATACGAATACGAACACTTGGGCGACAGTCCGTCCGTGATCAAGGACATCGCGAACGACACTCACCCGATCGCCAAGAAGCTCAAGTCGGCGAAGAAGCCCCTCATCATCGTAGGCGCCGACGTGCTGGAGCGCGAGGACGGCGCCGGCGTGCTGGCCGCAGTGCAGAGCGTCTCCTCGCAGTTGCAGGCCAACGTGCAGGATGAAAAGTGGCGAGTGATGAATGTCCTCCAGAAAGTCGCCAGCCAGGTAACTCTTAATACCTCCCATGAAAGTCGAATACTGTAAAGCGATCATATCAGGTTGCAGCATTGGATCTGGGCTACAAAGCAGGCGTCGACTCGATCAGGAACAGCTCTAATTTGAAGCTGCTCTTCCTGCTAGGCGCTGATGAATGTACCATCTCGCGCGCCGATCTTCCCAAGGACTGTTTCGTCGTTTATCAAGGTAGGATCGTATGCTTCTTAAGACACGCCGCTTTGAATTTATGTCAACTGCTTTAAAACAATTGAAGTGTTGTTGAGTTCGTCTTCAATTGTTTTTAAACATCTCGGGGCCCTGTTGTTTAGGCCATCATGGCGATGTCGGCGCGGAAATGGCCGACGCCATCCTCCCCGGCGCGGCGTACACCGAGAAGCAGGCCACCTACGTGAACACCGAGGGCCGCCCGCAGCAAACGCTCATCGCCGTGACGCCGCCCGGGCAGGCGCGCGAGGATTGGAAGATCCTGCGCGCGCTCTCCGAGATCGTCGACTGCAAGCTGCCGTATGACAATCTGGACGAAATCCGCTGCCGGCTCGAGGAGGTCGCGCCGCACCTCACACGCTACGGCCAGGTGGAATCGAACAATTTCGTGCGCGAAGCCGCCGAATTAGCCCAAGTAACTATCGACTTTCAAAGGTTAAATTGTCAAAAATACACGTTCGCCTCGTCTGTTTCAGTCTGTTAAAAACACCATCGGCAGCTCGCCGCTGGACATCAAGCTGAAGAAACTCGAGGACTTCTACATGACGGACTCGATCAGCAGGGCGAGCCCCACGATGGCGAAGTGCGTGCAGGCCGTGCGAAAGCAGGCGCAACGAACGTGCGAGGAATAATTAAGTACCAGCAACGTATTAGATGAATATTTAAATGAATTTTATTTCTCCTATTATTTTTTCTCTGCAAACCAATAGTCGCGATATTGAAAAACTGAAAAAAGCAAAAAATCTACAACGCCAACACTATGCAAAAAAAGAGGGCGGGGGAGGTGAGAGACGCTGTCGTTGAGCAGTCAAATAAATATTCCGTTACCTGTTGCCTGGGAGGTAACTCTTTCGTGTTTCGCACCATCTTGAAGTACCTAACTATTTGTAAATAAACTTGATAACATGAAGGCACGTCACGACTGCTTTCTCATGAACTTTATACAAACCTCCCGAACGAAATTTTACTTTTTGCTACTGCACTTGCAACGAGCCCGGCACCGGAAAGAAGATACTGGATGAAGATAACTTTATAATGCATGTATTTCACTGTATTCACTAATTATTTATTGTAATAATGTAACTAAACTCATGCATGTAATACCGATTTATTTGTCATATACATATTAACCAATTCAAAGCAAAATGCGATTCATTGTAATATGTAATGCTTCAAGTTATAAATAAGTGGAATTTACATACATACTTTGATACGGTAAGTGTTATAATGAGGATCTGATTAATTATTAAAACTAGAGCGACCCATCTACGATTGCTACAAACTATGTTTTGTTTATTGGTGACGCGCATGCGCATTAAAACGGTGTCGCGGTTCATGTTTCAATTGTTTAAAAATTTGTTGAGTAGCACAGTGTACTGTTGAGTAAGGTTAAATTGGAAAGCAAAATCAGCAATATTTCACAAAGCGCAGTCTTCCTGCTTGCGTAATACCACAGACGTTCCATGCGTTATTGAGCATTGAAAATCCAGCATTTTAAATGTGTTTCAAACTAAACGTTGGCGAACGTTTTTCCGTTTCACCCGTGCTAGAATCAGCGATTTTAAGTTTACAAATGGCGTTCAGACTAGTCACTTGGTGGATTCGCTCCGTGCGTGAATATCGGTTCCCATTTTATCAAATTTCTTGTCAAATGTCTTTAGATGCCCCCCTGTATGGCGGCCAGTACGCTTGCGTTATTGATCTGCGCGGTGTGCAGGCGCCGCACGCCGGCCAGCGACGGCAAACGACAACGCGAAGTGAAATGTCAAAGTGATTTGTTTTGGAAGTGAGTGGTGCGTTTGTTTCCACAAGCCCATCGCAAGCCTCCACAAATGAAATCAACATAAATGTGAGTCCGATATCACTGCCACTCAGATAGATACGCTTTGTTGTTATGCGATTGTGTGCTCGCATCAGCGCTGCTTAGGCATTTGTTGTTACACGCACCAAGCCCACGAAACCACCAAAAGGCACGGCGCGGCCGTCGGCCGCCTCATATGCGTCTGCAGGGCGGTATGAATGCACATTGTTCATCGAATAAATACCTATTACACCACAACATTCAAACATTTTTGCATTATTTTGCTTCCGTACCCGTTGCCATGCGCTTATTCGCTGTTTGTTTGTGCGTTGCGTAGGCGGATCACGAGTGCGTGATGCGTGCGCCCGTGTAATAAACATTTCGGCCTGCATGCGGCGCGGCCCTCCGCCGCCGCAGATAGGTCATGTAGGCGCCCATTGATTTTCCCTCGCGTTCAATTTGCTTGGCTGAATTCAACGAACTTATGTGGAACTCGGTGGGACTTAATGCTGGGCCAGGATTCACGGCGCCGCTGGGCTTGTACAGCCGCCGTACGTGAGTCATGCGATTCCTGCATTCGTGCCATTCGGCGTGGGTAGGGGGGGGAGGGGGCGGCGGGGGCGGACGGCCGCTGGTTTTTGTTTCATGCATTAATTATTGCGCGCCGCCGGCGAATAACAAAGAATGAAGTGTTGGCCGGCGCGTCGCCATCCTGAACACAACGATTTTTCATTAGTTTCGCTGGCGCTGGGCTCATCACGGCGAATGCGTTGTTTGGATTGATTTTCTCTGAATTTTCAAAGAAAATTAACTTGCCGCGCGTGTCGGTGCGGGCGCCAACGCGGAACAAATCGAAGTAGGCGGCCAGCGCGCCGATTGACGTCAATGATTCCATTCACGGCATTCAAGGCATCAAGGCATCAAGGTGGGGTGGAAACAAATTGCACGTAGAGAGCAGACGGGCGAGTGTGGAGCGTATAATAACATAGGATCGCATAGATCATAGAGTCAACGGGCGCAGGGAGAAATGCGAAGCAGCCAGTCGCTCAGTGGGCGGGAGAATACGTAACTTGATGAGCTGCTTTCATTTCTCTGGGGTTTACATCGCCACGTTGCTCTTTTCTACAGCGAGCAGTATGGTCAATGTCAATGCATAATCAAGTGGTATTCAATATCAAGCAATCAACCCTCTGCTTCTTTTAAGATGAGTCTGCTCTACCAAAATACCTAAAATATAAGAAACAGCGTTAATTTTAAATTGAGGTCACTTTGAACAAAAATTAAATAAACACATAAATGGGTTTAATATTTTGTAATGGGTTTTATATTTTGTAATTTGATGTAATTTTTGCTGAGAATGAACTTGCGCTTTGGTTCTCTGTGCTTTCAATTGCCGAGAAGCTGTCATCTGCAGCGAGCATTATGGCCAATGTTATTATTGTGTAATCAAGTGGTATTCAATACCAACCCTGCTTCTATTTATACAACATGCATTTATGCGAGATATAAATGGACCGAAAGAGATTTATCTCGGGTACTTTAAGAGAAGATTTAACGAGACATCAATGGGATCTGTTCTACCGAAATAAGTACAATATTAGGACGTATTTTTTAAATTTAGGTCACTTTTACATTCTTTGCAGAAATGTCAAAACATGTCTAAACTTCAGGGACAGAATCTGCAAAATGTCATCACAAAAATGCCAAACTTCAAGGTCCATTTTTGGACACTTGACCAGGTTTTACAGGGTTGTACCCTAAAGACTGTCTTCATAGCTACCAGAATCTGCCAGGAAACTTAAATAAGGAAAACGTGTTTGGAAAATATCGAGTATTTTCCGTCGCGTGTTTCCGTAATATCAAAAAATTGCCAAACTTCATGGCCAATTTGTTAAGTTTAGTGCAAAATATTTTCTCTCTTTTAAAACGATTCCTCTACAATTAAAAGCAAAAATTACCAAAAAAAAATCTTCTTTTATAAACTATCACTATCTTTTATAAACTATCTGTGTGAATGCATCAGAACGCATCATGTCATTTGTAATAGCAAAAGTATAAAATTATATTTGGTAGAAGTACACATTTATAAATCCGGGACAATTTCCGGGACATTGGCTAATGCGGGACAACACTTGGAAATCCAGGACTGTCCCGGAAAATGCGGGACGAATGGTCACCCTAATATAGTTAGATGTTATGACAATCGCAAGCAAAGGAAAAAATAATGGATTTGGTCATGATAGATTGGTGATAATTGACTGCGTCTGACACCAACATTTATATCGCTAATTAGTGTTATTTTTCTCTGTAATTACGATCACAA
>JAODGB020025332.1:0-12617 GCA_027574905.2 Earota dentata | reverse complement strand
GAGAGAGAGACAGAAGTAAATAAATAGTAAGAAAAGAGAGACAGTTACCTGGTGCTCGGTGAAACCCTGTGTGTTCGGTGGCGCGGTGTTGGTGGTGTCTGACTGAGAGGGTAACACAGGGCAGGCATCTAGCAACAGACAACACACAATACAGTCAGCTGCGCGCGGCGCGCCGCTCGTTCGCCGCGCCCGCGGCTCCGCCTTTGCCAACGCCCCCCTCCCCCATCGGGATTGTGAGGGCCGGGGCGGGCCGCAGACGTGCGTACGAATTGGCCGGTTCACGATCGGCCGGAGAGAGAAAATAAACAGCGAGAAAATGAAAGAGAGAAGAGCGACAGAAAGAGACAGCGAACGAGCGAGAGAGAGAGAGAGACAGTGAGAGATTGACAGAGGGAGACTGAAGAGTCGCTTGCTTACTGCATATCGCATCCACATTGATAATATATCAGTCTCAGGTATAGAATCATCAATCAAAGTCCAACGAAAATGTGCAACATTGACAAGACGTCCAAATATTTATGTATATACGTATGTATAGATAGAGATGGAGAGCAAGATAGAGAGAGAGAAAGAGAGAGAGAGAGAGAGGGAGCAAGAACAATAAACAAAACGAAAGATCCCTGTGACGAAATAATAATGAGCATTGAGCAAGCAATTGATTGGGCAAAAACGTGACACGACAGAAAACGTAACGAAACAAAATACAATTAAAGCGCCCCCTATGCGATGACTTATTCATCAGTAATCATGGTTCCTTTGGTTTTTCATTTGTTATCTGGTTTGACTTGGTTCAGATTCGTGTAAAGTTTAGATATTTCAAATAAAACAAACACATAACGAAGTAGCAGCACTCGATAACCATCAGTTTCCCATCGACTAACTAAGAGTGACTTGTAGTTGTAGTGGGGGGGGAGTGGTGCTACTACTTGTTGAAATCAACACGTTCCAACAGAGAGTTAGAGAGCAATAAAGTGAGAGATTGTGGCTTACGTGGTCCGCGGCCGGTGTTGTCCCTCGGCGGGGGCGGAGGGCCACGCGCGCCCGGCCCATGGCCACGACCGCCGCGCTGCTGCTGGCCGGCGGGGCCGCGCCCGCCCATCTGCGCCGCGGAGGCGCCGCCCGGCCCATATTGGTCGGGCGCCTCGGTGAGGAAGTTGGAGGGCACCAATCCGCGCACGCCGTCTATCTCGCCCATGTAGAAGCCGTCGTCGTCCATCTCGCCGTAGACGCTGATGATCTGCCCGGTGGCGAAGCTCAATTCCACCTGCAGTTGGGGGCGCAACCACATTGTGTTGCCACGCGAGTTCGTTTTTGTTTGTGTGTTTTTTCGTGTCGAGAGAAAGAGATAGAAAGAGAGAGAGAGAAAGAGAAAGAGAAAGGGTTGAAGGCGGGGCGAGGGGTGTGGGGGTGGTATGGTAAGTAGGTTGGTCATCGAGAGATATAGAAAGAAGAGCGAGAGAGTGAGAAAGAGAGAAACAAACACGAAACAAAACGGGGTAGAGATTAATTTTATCAAAACTGGACGCTAATTCTAAATCTATATAGCTTTCATCTAGAGAGCATTTCTGTAATAAATGTTCTTGGATCTGGCATGCAAATTCACGTAGTTTATTGTTTTCTGGGCGGTTGGAGGGGTTGGGGGAAATACAAGCAGCGGTTAAGGACTCACCTCGGCGTCCACGTTAGGGCTGAGCTCCTGCGGGTCGTAGTCGTACATCGCCACCATCCGTTTCATCGGCATCGTCGCGTAGATGTCGCCCCAGCGATCCCTGTCGCGATTCTGTCCACCCTCCACCTCCATCACCATGTTGTGCGGCACATATCCTCTTCGTCCTAGTGAGGGGGGCGGGCGAGAGAATTCAGTACGGGGAGGTAACGATGGCGGGGAGGCTTACCTCGACACTCGCCCCAATAGAAGCCGTCGGCGTCCTTGTCGCCCCACACCTTGATGCTATCGCCCTCGGTGAAGGGCAGCTCCTCCTCGCAAGCGTCCGGATTGGGCGACATCGTCGCCGGGTCGTAGTCGAAGAGCGCGACGAACCACCGGGCGCGTTTTTGCGCGGCTGGCGGCTGCCCGCCGACGCCCATCTGGTTGCCGCGCGGCCCATGCTGGCCCATGCCACCGCGCATTCCGCCACGCATCCCACCCTGCATCAGCTGCTGTTGTTGTTGTTGTTGTTGTTGTTGTTGTTGTTGGTGTTGTTGTTGTTGTTGCTGCTGCTGCTGATGCTGTTGCTGTTGCTGCCCGCTGCCTGGAACCACTGAAACCCACCGCAGAAACGTTCGTTAGATACGCGACATCTCCATCACTGTGCGCCACCCTCCCCACAACATTGAGCGAGAAAATGCAAGACACGGCACACACCGACGCTCCTATAGGCCCTGCCTGCTTGAAACACACAAAAGCAGAAAGTACCACAAGACACAACAGACACACCGAGAGACACTGAGAGAGAGTGTTTGTGTGTGAGTGCGTTTTGTTGGTGAACACAGCGGTAAAGAGATCAAAGAGAGCCACAAACATCGAGAAATTGTAACGAGTGAGACATGCGGCGATTCAAGTATAGTTGTTGTAGAGTAGAGCATCAGTAGAGTGTTTGAAACGTGCGAGTTGGTTGTTTGTTGCTGATGCGGCACCTTGTTGCTGTCCGGGCGAGTGCTGGTAGGGATCGCTGGCACCGCCGCCAGGCGGGCCCTGGTTCCGCCAGCCGCCGGATCCACCTCCGCCGCTTTGCTGTGGCTGCTGGGGGGGATGAGACGCGTTTGACTGCTGCGGCTGCGAGCAGGGTGTGGCAGCCAGCTGTTGCTGCTGATTCATTTGGCGCTGTTGCACTGGACCGCGCTGCAGATTCGCGCCGCCTCCGGGCCCACCAGCTGCACCTGCGTAACGGCCGCTCGCCCCGCCCATCGGCTGACTCCCGCCGCGCTTGTTCAACGCCATGGGCGGGGCGCTGTCGAGGAGCTCATCCTCGCTGAGATTACCCTCGTTGGTGATCTCTGTAAGCGGACGGTGCGCTGCGTGTTAGAACAGAGAGAAACAAACATATTCGCATGAGTATGGGGCGCAATCTCAATCCTCGGCGGCTGGTCCCCTAAGTGGCGTAAGTAGTTAAACATATTAGAGACAAGTTATGCTTCTTTTATACCTATTTGGGGGATGCCACCCTGCTGGCGGTGGCCTTGCATGGGGAATATTTCCTTGTCGCTGAGATTCTCATCGTGCTCCAATATCTGCTGGCCCTGGCGATTGCTTTGCCGCATGTGCATCGGCATCGCGCTGTGCGGCTGGCGTTGACGATTAGCGCCGCCCCGCAGCACCTGCATCGGTATGAGCGTGGGCACCGAGTCCGCCGATTGGCCATCGCGTGCCTTGGTCCGCACGGTCACATGCTTGGGATTCATGCTCAGCAGCTTGCTGATGTCGATGAGCGCATGATCGCCGGTGGGGCTGTCGACGTCCGTCACCTTCTTGCCGTCGGCGAAGACGGCGTAGCCGGTGATGGCCGAGCCGGGATGATGGGGCGTGAGCACCGGATGCCACGTCACCAGCAGCGTGCCGTCCTGCGGCCCCGCCTCCAGCTGAATGTCGCTGGGCGGGTCGGGCAGGCCCTTTGGCAGCGTACGGAAGTCGGTGTGCGCCGCCGCTGGCAGCGGCAGGTCCTCGGCGACGTTGGCGATATTCTGCGCGGCGCGGTGGTGCTTCGCGCGCACCGTCACGCGATACTGGGTGTTCGGCGCCAGGCCCGTGATGGTGTGCCGATAGACGCCCGGCTTCACGCAGCGCACCTCCACGTTGTTCACGCACACGACGTGCTGATGATTGGAGTTGGATGGCAGCCAGCTGATGACCGCCTGCGTGGCGGTGATGTTGGTGGCGCGTACCGCCGACGGGCCCAGCTGGTGTGTATCGCGGCCGATGATCATCGTGCAGGCGGCGTCGCGTGATGTCCGCCTGTTGGCCGTCACCGATCGTACGCTGATGCGATGTGGCTGCACGAAGAAGACGTCATCACCATCATCATCATCATCAACACTTGTTGTGAGCATCACTTACCCGATTCGAATCGACGCCTTCGACCAACGCACGAGTGCGCTCGGTGGCTTTGATGGTCGCCTTCAGCACGCCGTCCACGTAGACGTGATAGCTCTCGATCTGCGCGGGGCCGACGTTGTCGGGGGCGGTCCAGCTGATCAGCACGCTTTTGTTCAGCTGCCGTTCGAGCGTCAGCTGCTTGGGGGCCGGTACTAGCACCGAGAAGAAATAGTCTGTTGGTTCATCGCATCAATCAATCAACTAAACTACTAGTGTCAGCTATACAGCAAGAAAAACAAATAACGATCTAGTCAGCTCAAATTATTTTCGGTTCTCGTCACTTTGTTTTTATAATAAAAACTCCTCCCTGAAATACATATTTCTACAATCAAATAATAAAATACGTGTTCATGCCATTTCTATAAATTGTTTGTGCAATATTTTCTAGAGCTGGTGTGAGCTGACTACAGCGTTCGTAAACAATTATGTAGTCGACATAGAGCGACGGCGGGAAATGAAGACGGAAGCCATGCAAAACCGAATTAAGCAATACTGCCCTTTTTATAATTTACATTTTTGCTTTCACATAACTGCTTGAATGAACTGTTATTTATTAAAGCATCATTTACCGTCGGGCAGTGTCTTTCTGTTGTTGTTGATGTTGTATTTGTAATTGTATATTGCTGATGACCCATTTGGTAGTTTTTTTATTTTAATTTTTTATTTGTTTTGTGGATGGTGAGTGAGAGAAGCAGACATGACCGGGGAGAAGACACGACCAGAATTAATACACAGACAAAACACTCATCAGAGTCTATACAGAGAGTTACTAAACAAAGGGGTCATCATGGAAGTGGGGCAGAGTGGGTCGAAAGTATGTGATCTAGATCCGTAACGGTATTCAGATTTGGCATGCCAGCAAGTGATTCGCTTTACCTGGCTCACCATTGTCAAGCTCGTCTTCCTGCCCCTCGGCCAGCTCGGCCAGTTCGGTGAGGCGCTGGACGTCCGCGGCGAAGGTCTCCGCGTTGATCTCGTCCTCGCGCAGCGTGGAGAGCACTGCCTGATGGAACTCGAGCAGGTCATCACCTAAAAACATTGACAAGAAGGTTCATTGCGAGTCAAGGCCCAAGGGCGATCGTTACCAATTAGTCGTTGCGCAAAGTGCGCGGGCACTAGGCCCCTTCTGCCGTCCAAAAGTTCAGCATCCAGATAACCACCAGTGCCGCCTAGTGGCTCGCCCCAAACGAGCAGGTAGTCCCCAGCTTGCACGGCGAGCTCCTCCTCGCACTCCTCCGGATCATATGAGAATCGGGCGATATAGACTGAACAACGTCCCTTGCCTGGTATATCCAGCATGTCCACGGTGCCCTCGATGCCCTGATGCCCATTGAGGTAACCACGATCCATGAGGCCACTCACGCCGGACCAATCCGAGTCGAGGCCGTCGGTTAATATCCGCCGTGTGGGATCCGAGGTGAGGCCCAGAGAGGCGCCCAGTCCCCAGGACGTTTGATGCGGAGTGACCGGCGTGGCGACCCTGCGCGCGCCCAACTCCACCTCGTCCAAGGGCTTGAGCTTAATGCTCATTGGCAATGAGTTGAATTGCGAGCTCAGCGGATTGGAGAATGTGACGTTGTTGGTGCCCAGACTGCTGAAGCCGGTGCCGCCGGTGAGCCCGAACTGATTGATATTGGTGGCGCCCGAGGCGAATGTCGGATTGCTGAACGACGTCGGCGGCAGCGAGTTGGAGAGCAGCGGATTTGTAAATGTGCTATTGGTCGAGTATACGCCGCCACCACCGCCGCCGCCGCCGCCGGAGAGTGAGGTGCCCGCCAGTGCGCTGCCAATACCGGCGCCCAGCGAAGACACGCCTCCGCCCAGTCCGCTCACGCCTCCCACGCCAGTGAGAGACGAGGGCAGGCCGCCGGCAGTGCCCAGGCTGGACGTGCCTAAACTGGTCCCCAGGATGCTCTTGTTCGTATACGTATGCCCCAACACCGTACCGGTCGTCCCGGCCGATGCGTACCCGCTGCCAGGTAAGTAGGAGGATAGTCCGGAGGCATAGTTGTGCATGCCACCGCCTCCCGACGTAGACGTCAGTCCGCTGGGGAAGATCGAAGGCGTCGTGTGCGACATGGTGATAGGCGATAACGGCGGCGAGGATTCTCCCAAGGCGTGCGAGCTCGCCGAACTTGCTAAACCTGAAGCAGCGGGACATCACGCACATCAACGAGAGAGAGAGAGAGAGAGAGAGAGAGAGGGCAAGATAGAGAGATAGCGGTGAAGAATCATGAAGGCGTGACGAAGCAGAGCGAACAACATGTGCATTAATGATATATAACCGCGACATTTATTTTCTTTTTTTTTCTTTTTACGTGCAACATACACAACGCAACCATTATCAGATTGATGCCCGTGACAGGGGCGAATTAAAAAAAGAGGCAAAGAAAGAACATCAACAGAAATGAAAACAATGAAACAACCACCCCTGGCACACTCACCCATCGTGGTCGAGCGCGTGTGGTCCAATTCGGCGAGGATGCGATTGTCCTGCTCAATCTTCGCCATGATGCGATCAATCTCGTTGTGCTTCTGCGGCGTGGTCGCGAGATGCCCGCCCCCCATGTTGCTGGTCATGTTTGCCATATTCGATATGTTTGACACATTCGCCATGTTTTGCAGATGGCCCATGTTGGCCATGGGCGCAATATTGTTGGTCATGTTGTAGCCGTACGAGGTCATCGCCGACATGTTGTGCATGGGCGCTCCGCCCATCGAGGCGGCGAATTGATGGCCGGGCGAGTGATGCGGATGCGATTGGTGGTGGCCGGGCGAGTGGGAGGTGGGGCCCGGTGTGCGCGTGCGCTGCGCCGTCGCCAGCTCCAGCTGCAGCTCCTCGCAGCGCACCGTCTCCAGCGCCACCTTCTTCTCCAGCTCGCGCACGCGCGACTGTCTCGCGTCAAGCAGGTCGGTGCCGCAGTCGCGCAGCGCCGACATTGCCTCAGCGTGCGCGCGCTGCAGGTCGGCGCGACGCGCCTCCGCCGCACGCAGCTGCATCTCCAAATCCATTCCCACTCTTACTTTATGCTACCGACTATGCACTCAAATCAAAACGCGCGCCACCGCATTGAGAGCCACCCTGCTTGCGTTTACAGAGAGTGAGAGAGAGAGAGAGAGAGAAATAAAGAAAATAAATTAATTTACGTAATAATAAGCACTAATGTTAAGGTAAAGGGGAATGTGATACAATGTTCTTTTCACAAACCTACGTGTTTGAGTCAGGAATGTGTGAGTGTAAGCGCGCGCGAGGTCCTTGCTTCGCCTACGCGAATCGATAAACGCTCGGCAGCTGCCCACCCCCTCCCCGCCCCCATCCCTCGCACTGTTTCCGCGCCGACCGGTGGTATCCGTCGGCTCATTCATAAAACGCGCGTGCACCTTCCAACTTTACTAACAGGATCAGCCATATTTAATAAATGCTATTTCATGTTGTTGCACATTTGGCGAGTGTTGCGTTGTGTGTTGCATACTCACGACTTCAGAATGGAAATGAATTCACAAATCAAGTTGAAGATGAGTTGAAACGAAACGGCGCGGCGCCAACGCCAAAGGACGGTTAATTTCAAGGACAATCCTTTTTGGCACACAGTACGCCGATCGCGTCAATGGCGGGCGGCGAAATGGAGCGCAAGAGAAGAATGAAGAAATCATACATGTTGTATCATATGTTTGCGAGTGATTGATGGCAATTGCGGCGATATGCGATATCGGTGATATTACTACGATGTGCAATACGCTAAACGGCTAAACAGAAGGGTGGTGAGCGAGTACGTGGATATGATGATAAATCGATGGCAGTACGTTTTGCATCTATTTTTACGTACACACATACACACGATCGTGTATGAATGTTAATGTCAGTGATAACGTGCGCAGAATCATTATTAACACTTACGATTGTTGCAAACTTCCGACAAGTAGAAGACAATCCTCCAGCGCGTTCACTCGATTCACTCGAATAGTTTTAGATATATATTTATTATAATGCGACTCACTGCGTTATCACTCTACACTGCGAGACACTGAGCATGAGCATGTTTCCTCTTGGCAAGACCACCACCTGCGCTTTAGGGATTAGCTGACGGCTCGCATTTTCGTTGCGTTTCGCGGGTGGCAAATCTGCGCGTTTTCAGGCGCCACTAGGCCTGCAGCCGTGCGCTACCAGAAAAAGGGCTCGGTGGCGTTGGCGGCGATGGCTGCCGTGCGCATTTTACTAGGTCACTAGCGAGGACGGCGAACGCACGCGGCAAAAGCGCGCAAGCGAGAGGGGAGGCCGCAGCGCCGCCGCCGAAACCGAGGCCGGTGGCGCCGCCGCCCGGTGGAAAATCCATATGCGCGGGCGCCGGGCGCGCATCGATCTCGATGCTCCCACCACCCCAGCGATACCAACTGATAGCCAAACATCACCAACTTTCAAATTTCAAATTTAATTGAGCACCACAGCAAGTGACGAAATACGTTTAGGTGGCCATTGCGTTGGCCAAATCCTGACTGGCCGAGCTGGTGGTCTCGTCGAGGACGAAGCCGGTGTCGGTCTGCATCTCCGAGGTGGTCATGCGCGCCTCGCGAAGGATGTTGGACGCCGTCTCCGGCGCATACTGCTCGACCATGTCCAGCAGCTGGTCCGAATAGCCGGGCGAATAGTAGCGAACAATTTCATCCGGAAAGCATGCGTTGATCAGCGTTATGTGCTCCATCAATGCGGAGCCTGGCTCTGCTTCGATTTCCTGCAGCTTCTTCAGCGCGCCGGAGGTGACAAACATTCGACGCGCTTTGGGATCATGTGGGAGAATCTAAAAAATAATAAAATAAAAGCTACATTTTGACATCTGACGGTGGTGCTGTGCGGATCGATGCGATGTGGCAGCAGCAGTGGTAGTCGGGTTGCGACGCACATCGCATGTGCACAACGTAATCTAATCGCATCTAAATGAGCGAGCTAATCCTGCTGGGCGAACGCATCAAGCTGATTCACCTGCGCCCTACCGTCGAGCATGTAAGCAGCGTCAAGCCCAAGCAGGTGGACACCGCAGTGCCTTTGTCCGCAACCGGGGGCAACGGCGGTGGTGGCGGTGGTGGCGGCGGTGAGAATGTCAGACAGTGCTATCGCGGCGTAACAATACAGAATTTGACAGTCGGCGTGCGTGCGGAGCGCGTCCGTGCCATCCAACGTGCCGGCAGCATCGCCGACCTGCGCCACCTCCAACAGCGCTATCACCTGCAGTCACCACCAGCGGGGCCGCTCAAGCTATCGCCCAACATTGGCTCCTTCGAGCGCCACTGGCGTCGCGTCCGCGCCAGCCAGCAAACACGCCGCCAGCTCGATGCCGAGAAGCATTTCGATCACATCTATAAAACTCAGTGGAAGCCATCATGCGTGGTAATTCAAGACGACGCCAGTGAACACAATGCACAAGCCAACAAATGACAATCACGACCACCAGTTGCATCGCCAGATGTCCTCGCAGTCGCATTCGTCAGCTGGCGGCGTCGGCGGCGGCGGCGGCACGCCACAACAGCCACAAGAGAAGGTCGATCGCAAACATCTACGCGATGCACTCTACACAGAGATATTCCAACGCCATCGGCGTTCGATCTTCGCGTTCGCCTCCTTTCTACGCATGCTAAAATCACGCAAGGCCAACTACAACGTCATCAAGCAGGATCCCTCCGACCTCGACTGACACGGCAAGGAGGTGTATGAATTATGTTTGTTGCCAAGAAATGCCTAAACGAACGCCACCACCTTACAATTTTATATATTGAATGAATAAAAATCCTAAAACAACTCTTACCCGTGTATACTGTCCCAAAATGTATTTCAACATTGCCGGCGGAGCATCCTGAATGAGCGGCTCCAGCGCCGAGACCACCATGCATTTCTGCAGCACCTGCTTGAGCGCATTCTTCGCCTTCTCTTGCAGGTCAACGCTCATGCTGCTAATATAGATTGCCATCAGCTTCGGGAAGATCTCCTTGGCGGCGATGGCCTTCGCATGCTCCGGACTGTGCTTGCCGGTCTGTCCGATCGCCCATATCGCCACCGCCACCAGCGTCTCGTCCTCCGAGTCGAGCGCATCCATCATCATATCGACGCCCTTGCAATTGATCACCGACAGACCAATCTGATCGTTCTGACCGGCCATGTAGCCGAGTGCCACAAAGCAGGGCACCTTCTCCTCATCCGTGCACCCAGCGCTGGCGAGACACTCCAAAATCGCGCCAATACCACCCAGATTAACGACCATCTGCGACATGGTCAGCGAGTGCTTCACCACGTCGCGCACCAGCGTCGCCGCCGCTTTGCGTACCTTGCCGTCGGCATGCGCAAGATGCACCAGTGCGTTGGGAAAGGTGTTGCACTCGACGACAATTTCGGCCATCTCCAGCGAGTGCTTGGCGATGTTGGAGAGCGTGTTGAATGCTACGCGCTTGAGTTTCGCGTCCGGATTGGCGATCGCTTTGGCGAGATGCGGAATGGCGCCGCAGTCGGCGACGTGCTGTGCCAGCTGCATCGAATGCTTGCTGATGTCCGCCAGCACCGAGGCAGCCACCTGCTTCATATTCACTTCCGGCTCCTGCAGACACAGCACGATGGATGGAATGGCGCCGGCATCAATCACCGCCTGAGCGAGCTCCTTATTGTGCTTTGCAATGTAACCCAATGCGCACAGCGCGCTCTCTTTCACCATTGGTTCAAAGTCGCCCGTTGCGTAAATCAATGCGTTCAATCCGCCAGCTTTGACCAATGCTTCTGCGGAAGCCGCATCATTTTTGCAAATCGATCGAATCACGTACAACACCGACTTCTTTATGTACTTCTAGCTCAAATAAAACACATTGTATCCCTATACATACATTGTATCCCAATACATACATTCGATGAATCGAGCTCACCGAGCAACGTTGGCAACAAGTTCGAACTTAGTGTTGGTCCTGCGGCCTGCGGATTGTTCTCCAAGAGCCGTCCCAAAGCCACTGCCGCGCATTGTCTAATATTCGGGCACACATCGTTTAATAGCGGTCGTAATAAATCTGAAAGATTTCGTTATTTATAATGTCTATTTGTCTATCATAAGCACACACACCCAGCACATTCGCTTCGTATAAGCTTTCCAGATTCGCAGGCTTCAGCGCCAAGTCGGCAACAGTCTGCGTAAAGCTTGTTCGCGCTTTTTGGTAGTTCTGGAAGACCTGCAGAATTGCACGAGAACCCATTTGGGTCGGATGTAGGATTGGGTAAATGTGGAGAAAAGACTAATCAATGTGGCATTTGATGGTGTTTGCAAGGCCTACTTGGAATCGAAGCAATTGATATGATTCTGATAGCCAAGGAGACGCTCCTTAATGTATACTCATTTGCTTCGCGTATAAACCAAGTCGAAACACTTCTTGCCAAGAGAGTGATTTCATATTTTCAGATGGGGTGTGTATTGCAACGTGAGACTCCGGTACCACCGGCATGTGAGGCGCGAACCATAGAACCTTTTTTTGGGATCGGAATCTTTTACTGGTGTGAAACCATCAATAACTTCTATCCATAACTTCTCATATGAAATACATGCAATTTTAAAAATGGGGAATCCCGTCTAAAATTAGCGTCATTCGATTGCAAATTTAAAGCCAAGCACAATGATGCCACTTTTATTGCAAAAAAGGGAGCTTGTTTACGAATAATTAGTCCAAAGTGATGCGCGCACGCCTCGTGCGCAGCATGTGGACAACCACATGAGACGAAGTTTGAACTAATATCACGTTATCATTTATGCAATCGATAGCATTTTTAATAACAAATTGAATAATGAAATAATGAAACCCCTGATTGCCATGTTGTGGCCTAAATCAATCATACCTATTTAACAAGAGCGCCATCCTTCTTATAAAGAATAAACTATTATCGCTTTTGGGTAGCTTGGGTAGCTCCATCTGAGACGCAGTGGCCTAAATCAGCCTAAATCAATCATATGTGTTTCGCATAACCTCAAATGCACCATGCCGTCTGGTATGAAGCACACTGAATTTGTCATTCTCGTGGATGTTCAGGCCAACATCGTCTTCGTCAGGGACACACTGGACAAGATCATCACTTATGGCAGCGTGAAAGTATCGAATGACCTGTTGAAACTTGTATTAATCAATTATCAAAAAGTGCCAGAAAACTATATGCTCTGCAATGAAACATCATTGCAAATGGGTGATGATAGTTATTCCAGCTACTCAATACGTATATGGAGATGAAAGAGGATACAAGTGTAGTGTGATTGGATGGCTGCTGCACACTTTGCCTGCCTTTGTGGCTGTGTGTGACTCAGAGCTGCAGCCATGGATTGACTATTTACTGGAGATGGACATCGGAGTGATTACTGTCATTGATCAGGATGTTACATATGACACTGATCAGAGTACCTTCCTGGCTCTGGCTGATGTCCAGGTTGCCATGAGGGGAATAAAGATCCCTCAAAGCAGTCCTGCCATGGAGGCTATGTGCCAGGTGGCAGCAAGTGTAACAGGCGTTGTTACT
>JAODGB020025313.1:0-10439 GCA_027574905.2 Earota dentata | reverse complement strand
CACTGTAACAGCGTCAAAAGTGATGAAAGTAATGAATGAGATAAAATGCGGAGAATGCAAACGCAATATGTATGTGCTGCGTGCCAGCGTGCCTGCGTGGCCTGCGAGGCGTGGTTGCTCTCTGTTGCTTAGCGCCCGGCGCGCGACGTTCGCGTTGACGGTGGCGGCGGCGGCGGCGGCGACGGCCACGGCGGCGGCAGTCCCACCAACGCGCTCCGAAGTGAAGCGCACGCCGTCGCCGCAGTCGCGCCGGCAGATTGTGATAACGCAAATATCGCTTATCGTCCAATCACGTGGACCTAGAGCTAAATATACAAGCAGTGGCCAATCTATAGCCGATTAGACAGGTACACACGCTCGCCGAACGCTGTCGTTGGCGCAAACAAGTGGCACATAAATACATATCACCCACAAACCCACAAGTAAGTTCGATGTTGCAACCTCACCCCCAACTACGGCACAAGGTCACGCGTATGTTATTGCATCTCGGACCCGCAATCGCCAACATATGCCTCTCGCCTGACTTCCGGTCCCACTCCAAATCCAACTACAACTCCAAGTCGCAACTCCAAGTCTAACAGGTGGCTCATATTGTATATGTTTGTACTTTACTCGACCCTACTCTTAAACGCCAGCAAATATTGTTGCGTACCAAATGCTCAAAAACGTCTGCGATCGGCATATTCTTTGGGATAAAAAAAATATCCTGCCTTGCACTAGCACCAGCACTAGCTGTCAGTTTGCTAAGCGTCCTCCGCATCGCGTACAACTTTCCGCCGCCAGTGCCGCCCTTCGAAAGCTTGTATAGTTGCGTAGCGTGTTAATTTAATTAAGGATGTAAATCAAGCTTTGTGTTCCAACGCTCCACGCTCCTCGTTCGCGTTCTCCGTTGTGTTCGTGTTCGGCTTCACGTCGCATTGGCTGCGCTCGCCCATAAACAACATTTTGTTGCGCGCTTGCTCCTTTTACTCCGTCTCCCCGTCGTCCTGCTCCCTCCCATCGCACTTGCCACTTGTTCTTTGTGTTGCTTCCAAGTTTAGAATGCAAAAATGCACATCTTCAATGTAGCTTGAGCGGATTCTGCCGGAATGCAATAATTCAAGAAGTCCTAGATGATGACTTAACAATATAGGCAGGATGCAGGATAGACTAGTACTATGCGACATGGAAATTGCTTGCAAGCAATATTCCTCAATTCTGTTGGCTGAATGCAAATATAGATCGCTTCTAAGCTTCAAGGCGCTTTTCAGCCTTCTTTCACATTTAATCGAGTTATAAATATTGAAACATTGAAAGCCGGTGGATGCTCGATATTCGATACGCATCTCATCTCCGTATTTCAATCGCATTCAAATTGAAATTGCCGGAGCTGTGCGCTTGTTACATTCCTAACTTCATGCTTCAAAAACTCCACAAAAGATGCCCCTCCACCGAATGCGCATTTGCGATCAAACACAGCTACACATCTATCCGGAGCTTGGATATAATCTGCAGCATCCTCGTCTCGAAAGAAACACGTGCCTGTTTCTCCTTTGTCACGTTGCGCAAGCACCAGAGCCACATGCTTTATCTGCACCTAGAAGGCAGGACAAAGAAGAAGGAGAAGAAATATTTGAAACTGATAAATACACTGTGCCACTGCGCCGGGAAATCTATTAATCATCCGCGTGTGTTGGGCTGCAGACTGCAACCTACTTCCAGTCGCATGAACTCAACCGGCGCACAATGTTTAGTCCTCATCCTTATTTTGCTATGCGGGCGTTATTCTTCACTCTCCACGTGCGTTGGCGCTGGTGCGCATTTATTTATTTAGCTCACGTGCCAACCGCTGCGATTCGCAGATAATGTTGCTGGGCAAAGAAGAGTGAATTTTTAAAATACGACGATATAAAGCACAACGACGCGCGACAGGCGCACGAAGCGGGCAACAAAACGCAAAGCAAATTAAGAAATTAGTCAATTGGCGTATTTTTGTTTTATTGCTTGCCGCGAGTTGTTGCCGCTGTTGCCACTGTGCTTTGTTTTTTCTCGCTCACTCTGAGGCGAGACAGAAAAGAACGAACGTGACAACAATCACAAGGTCCCTGCGGATTCGGCACGTACCATCAGTAATTTAGACTTTATATATTCCGTTTTCTTGTAGGCGTATGGTATTATCAAACACAATTTGTACTTTATACTTGTACTTGGCTTGGCGTTTTGTCTGCGAATACATTACAAGATGGAATACCAAATTATCTTGCGCTTCCAAGCATTTCTTTTGTTCCCTTTGGCAAAAAAAAATCAGGAAAATAACGAGAAAATTACAACGAAACAAAATTCAGCAGGATTTCACAAAAAAGCAAATTATCTAGTGTCTTTGTGCATTTCCAGTGAGATGTAGATCGTTTTGAACAAGAACTGATTACATTTTGAGTAGAATCAAACATGTAGGAACCGAGATAAAACCTTTGCTGTGCATTAGGTGCTGAGTAGGTAATTGGGCACATATCATAGCCAAAAGTGCGTCGCGCAAAAGTTGCGCTGATGATGATTAATGATCGCTGATGCGCGTTGATGAGGGTAAGACGATGCGTATCGCTGGGCTGCCTGTTTATATGTTTATTAACCCAATGGTAATGTATAATTAGTATTTACTAGCACACTCGCGTCCTCACGCGATGTCGCTAGGCTGGAGGCGGCGGTATGGACGCATGGGGGCCGTAATGTGATGCACCGCCGAAGTGTGTTTGCTCATCGCTCACTAATGCCATTAACATTTTTCTGCATTGGAGTTGCAGCATTCTGGGTGATATTCCCGCTGATGGCAAAATATAAATTTGAGTAATGTTTGTTCAGCTTGAATGTTGTTGAAGAGATACAATCAGCAAATGCACAACACGGATAGTCGGAAACTCGGATACATAGCAAGCACGTAGTTTTATTGTATTTTTGCGTGTCTTTAAAGTGTGTTTGCCGCTGCCTGCGCATTGTGGCAATATTGATTGAGCCGACCGAAGCCGAGTTAATTAATTCACAGCTCTTCGGCATGTTAACGACATTCCTTCCTTCCGCCAACTAATGAATCGCATAATTATTTATACCACCGCGGCTTTCAATGATTCAACATTTTTCCTTTTCCTTTCCACTCTGTTCCTAAAACTGTTTTTCTTTTGTATCCTCGGTACAGTTAATTTCTCAAAGTTGCTCGGCTCTTTGGTAGCTCTGACTTATCCTGGGCATTTTCCTAGCCTGTCGCGGTATAAAGGACTAGGACACATATTTACATAATACATTCGTGCGTCTCGTTTTGGTGGGTTTCGTTCGATGAACGCTGTGCGCTGAAAAGCGTCACGGCGCGCCGTGAAAGTTGCACAATGCCGCGGATTAATGAAGGACTACCGGCTCGCCTAGTCCGCCAGCCAGCCACCGCCGCCGCGCCGTCCCCGCCGCCGTACGACTACTTCCGACGTCTTCTACGCTGCGGCTTTCCACCGACTCATCGTGCTGAGTATTTACGATGACAAACGCTGAAGGTTTTCTATTTTCGTATAGCATTTCGCGTTTTCTTCGCTGCGGAATTTCATAACTCATTTTTCTGCCTCCATAGTTCGCATTCCACTTGCGACTCTTATTCAGCCTATCATAAATTAAACAAAGCAAAAGCAAATTATTTATTTAATCTGCAAGGGAGAGTAAGTGGCGACTAAATACTCAAGTCTGAAGACTCCCGGCGTAAGACTAAATAGGCGTGCCAAACGACGAAGAATTCTCATCCTTAATGAGATTTTCTATTAAATAAGTAATTGTGAATGCCACGTTGCGTCGCCCACCGCCCGGAACTGCGGCGACGTAATGCTGCGTTTAATTAT
Organism: Earota dentata; assembly: GCA_027574905.2. Classification (NCBI taxonomy): domain Eukaryota; kingdom Metazoa; phylum Arthropoda; class Insecta; order Coleoptera; family Staphylinidae; genus Earota; species Earota dentata. The sequence continues at coordinate 6,588 of JAODGB020025313.1, read as the reverse complement.
AAAATGTTAATTAAAATTATATCGTTTTGTGCGGTGTGTTGTCGGCAGTCCACGCCTGCCGCAAAACGTGAACTTTACTCCGGAAGCATAAATCATGCTAAAATGCCACGTCTCGCATAGTTGCTTATAGTTACACATGCGTAAAGCATATGTCACGTTTTCAGTGTAATTTCGTTTAGAATTAAGTCGGCCACTTATACAAAAACGCAACAAAATAATTTTTTAATCAAGAAAATTTGTTCTTATTGGTTCAAAAGCAAACAATAATAAATTCTTCCTTGAAAGGATACCCATTACGTATTATCTTATCCTCAAAGCAGCTAATAATAATGTGTTTAAAAAAATATAAAAAATTACTCGACTCTCAAAATATAAACAAGTTTCCCTGTCTCCAAAAAATAACGCTCTCTGCGCTAATATCTCCGTGTATATGTCATTAGGTACATCCAAAGACTAATTCAATCTACCTTGAACGAATCCATATTTATTCCGACGACACGACGTAATAATATATTTTTCATCTCGAGTTTTTCTGCGGCTTAAGACAGTCTTTTGCGTTTGTGCCATTTTCATGGCAACAGAGTATGCGATCTTCACTGCATGTTAAATGTCATAAACTTTGTGATATATTGATGGTATTAATTATGTGTAAAATAGCTTCGCTTTTGGAGATATTTAATTAATCATAATGCACCTTGAGGTGTTTGACAACAAACGTGCAGTTCCGATTGCAAATTCTGCTGGCTCACAGATTGCAGAAGAACAATCGATAAACAGAATAGTTTCACCCTCGCGCCGTGCGCCAACACCGCAATTCGTGTGCCCGGCATTACGCTTTGATGTGGTCCTGCGCTGCACCGAGTGCAGAGTGCAGGCGACGTGTCCTTCCTCATCAAACAACAACCTTCCCGCTGTCATATATAGTTTGCCCATTAAATTACTAAATTGGCTGCACCTGCACTCGAAATACGAACCGATGAAAAATACATGTTCCGTTAGAATTCCTCTGAAGCAAGCTTCAGGTTTACCTGGGCATTCCAGTAATTCCAGTTATATCACGGCTGCACTCAAGAGCCGGTAACCAAGTTACAACGAGTGCTTCCGGGATGCGTTGCTAACAAAGCGTTGCACAACGCGATGCAAAAGTTCAAGTTGCCTGCATAATTATTTTCCTATGCGCTGCTAGTCAAGCGCGAGATGCGAGATGGAAGAACAGGCAAAGCGCTTTGCGAACTTTGCGCGCTCTCCAACTTTTGATTGAATTATTGAAGTAATCGCTAAGATCGCTAAGGATGGCAACTTATTTCCGCGTCGCTTTTATTTGTCTAAAAACTTCCCTGCAAGTCATTTTCCTCAATCATGCCAGCGACCACAAAAAGTTGAAAAAAATAATTGAAATCGCGTCAATTTTCTGTCCACTCCGACCGCAAGCGAGGTGTGCCTGCGAAAAAAAAAATTATCGTGACCCGGTGTCATAACATCCGGCCTTCCGTTCCGCCGCGGCCGCGTCGCGTAGTTAATTTCGGTCATTTGTGCCCATTTTCCAAATGACGAATAATTCATTCCGTATTTCCATTTGCACTTTTGCACTCGCTCTACATTCTACACTCAGCATTCGTTTTTTCGCGCGCCGCGCGCGAACACGAAATGGCACAGCATTTAGACGACAATATTTTATTACGAAGCGCGGATGGTTATTAGTACTCGTCCCCGTTATTCCCATTGGGAGTTATTACACGCCATCGCGCTTATCGCCCTGACGTCCTTCTGACCCGGGCGTCGTCCGGATCGCGTGGTGCTCCAACTCGGCTTTTTTTCATCCTGCGGGGCTTTCGGTCTGTATGTTGTAATCCTGGGTGTTTATTTCTGAACAGAAAAAACCTTTGCGCAAACATTTGACAAAGGCAGGACACATCTGGGGGCGGAGGAAAGAAATTGACGGCAAAACAGCAATAACTACACACACACACACAAAGCACTCCCACTCGGCTGACATCCTTTTGAAAACATCCGGCTAATCTTTCTATATGTGCACTTTTTATTCAATATATTTTGCTTTGTGCTTCTTCCTCTGTGCTTTTGTCCTTTATGTTGTAACAGTAATTATAAACATCAATAGCGGTTTGTTTGTGACGACAGTTTATATTAAAGAATGATTCAAAGTTTACGCAACAGGTGCGTGTAACATAGAAATCTCCTGGAGCATGTTCTGGAAGACGCGGATATCTTAAAGCTCCCGAACTATATTGTCACCTTTGACTAGCCCTAGGGACTAGGCTTTATCCGCAACGGTCAAACTTGCACATATATTGGTCAGAGGTCGCTGATGCGCATAAAATTTACAACACGTATTAAAAGAGACAACCCCGCACAATATCACCAAGAGGCCTTCGTGCCCTCCAGCGATAAAGTCCTAAAAATATTTTACGAGCTGCAAAAGCGTCGGCGACTTTAGGCAGCTTGCGGTCCCTGGTCCCCGATGCCAGTGTCAGTGTGCCAGTGTTGTTAAAACGCTATGAAGCAAACTATGCGGAAGCGCGCTTTACACTTGCCAGATTGGAAAGTTACGACGTGCTGCAGTGGACTCCTTGCTGGCTCTACCTGAATTCTGCAGCGCTTGAAGCACCTTTCCTAAAAACTGCGCCATTGCCGCACCAACATACGGCAAATGGCAGAGGCCAGAGAGATCTAGAATTTATTTCTATCGCACAAAAATAATATACATTCCGCATTAAGGTTCCATACATGTACATGCCGTAATAAAATGACGTCAATGGGGCAAACGGAAAAAGAAAAAAATAAACACCCAGCGACACACTTGTTTGCTATATGTAGTCAACCAAGCAAGCAGCTATCTTTTCCACGCCACAAAATGATACCCGGATACCGCATTACGCGAAATGAAGTTTTCGAGCGGCGCGCTTTATCCGCAACTAAATCTTCAATAGCACGCAAGGACGCCGGCATTCATCACTGAACGTGATTAAATTCCAAAATGCATCATTAAAGCCATCGCTGGTCAAAACCAGGCATCCTGAAATTGTATACTGAATACGGGATACGTCGTCATATGCAAGTTTGAGCATTATGTCGGTTTTGCAGTTTTTGCATAAAATTTGTAAAACAAAGCCATTTTTCCAGCGCGTGGCAGCTCGAGGCGGTTGATAAGCATATGAAAGTTATAACGAACGAATGAACTAGTCCTAGTGGACAAATGGAAAGCGGGGGCGTGGGGGCGGCAATGGGAATCATGAATATCAAGCGATTGTGCTGCGCTGCGCCCGGCGAGCGCGATAGCTTCATTACCATATCGCCGAAGTGCTCTTTGTGCTGCGCAAAAAGCTCTTTCCGCGCCGCGACCTTTCACCTTATAACTAGCTATTCGCATCCTTGATTGAGAGGTTTCTTTGTGCGCGTGCCAAGCGCGGACGTCCATCTTTGTAATAAAATTGGCATATCGCAAAGGGCGTTTAAAATTGACCCCGTAGTCGCACGCAGCAGCACAAAGCCTAGCATTTTACATAAGAAACTAGTAGCGTACATTTCTATATCTAGCACTAGCGTGACTTTCAAAATCTGATTAATTCTTCTTTGAAGTACTACAAAACTAATAGAGTAGTCCACCTATTTGTCACTTCGTATTTCAAAATGGCGTCTGGCGGACAAGCATCAACAGTCATCATCACCTGTTTCAGCAGTTCTGCATTGCTAAACACGATGAACCTGTAACGTTATAGTTTTACGCTGAATTCTTTCAAAAATCTGTACTTTTGCTTACTTATAATGCGGTAATATGGCTATGTATGCCTGAAAACAGTTTTCATGTAATTAATCCAGGAGTTGAGTAATACATTCTTAAAGTTGAAATTAGACAAGAATGATATTAAGCATTAATACATATTATTTACATTCGCACTCTTTCAGGACTGGGAGTACTTAAATTACCATAATGATTAATGTTATTCAATTATTCTATTGTTTATTATTAATCTCAAAATTAATTTGGTCCGGATTTGCGCAAGCATTTGTAGGTGTATAAATGTAAAATATGTATTGGCGCTGATATATACTGGAGATGCGAGTGTCACCAGACAAATAAATTATATTGAAATGAACACGTATTTCGTGAACTTTTTCCCTCATCTCTTAGTTTAGCTAGTAAAAATCGGTGTAATAGTATAGTATAGTTTCTCTATCGTATTATATGTTGCAAATGTTCAAATTTTTAAAAGAATTCAGTGCAAAACTATAACTTATCAAAGTGAGCCGGGCTTACATGTGTTTAAATGAGCCATTGGTCTTGTGCTTGTCCACCAGATTTTTTTGTGGTCAGCTGTTTTGGAAAACTCTATTGGAGACATCTTAAGTCTACATTTGCAGGTTAAGATATTTTTCACCCAACTTTATAAGTTATCCTGCTGATTAACAGTGAAAAATATACAAATTGCAGACTCGGTGCTTTTGTTTTTTCTGCGAAATCGCATAACCAACTTTCAATCTGTTTTTGCAAAAGTCATGTAATTCCCACACAATTTCCGACCGCTAGCAAAAACCACCCTATGTAGCTGCAAATTGGAAAGTCCTGTTTTTCTACCTCCTCCAACACGAAAATCAGTTTTTATAGACTTTTCAAAGCGAGTAATGGTGTTGTATTTATCGTCATAATCTGTTTGCTGTTTGTATAAACACGTCGGTGGAAAAAAAATCCACTCACAGCGTATCCCGCTCCAAATTATGTTTGAGGTGTACATGAAGAGCACCGCCGGCGGAGAAATACGTGCGAATTGCTGTTAACTGAATTATTCACTCGCGCACGCAAAACCGCCGCCACGCAAATAAAAACTGCACGCCTCAGCCCGAGCCGACAGCATGAAATATATGTGCGCACACGTTTATGCAAATTGAGGCAGGCATCAAACATGCAGCGATACCCTTTCACCTATCGCGCCGAAATGAAGGAGGAAATGATGGGGCAAACGTTCGCGCTGTCCCTTGATATTCGGGCACCTTGCCATGGCAACGGCCTGGTGACCTGTCCAAAGAGCGGCTGAAGGATGAGGATGAAGGAATGAGGAGTTTTTGTGCTGTGAAATTGAATCAATATGGAAGATGATAACATGATACGTGATGTAATTGTTGAGAGTGGTGTTTGGTAGTTACTGCCTTGCTTGTGTTGGCATAGTTGGCCAAGGAATGCGGGATTTGTGGACGGGGCGGCCCGGAGGGAAGCGCAGAGCGCAAAACAAATATCATCGAAGTCTTGTTGCGCGTTGCTGGCGGGCCAATTTCCCAATGTGTATGCGCGGAATTCGGGTCAAGCAATGTAAATGATTGTCCGATATCACCAGCTGTACGCAGCCGGCAAGCGCCTACAATCGCCAGAAGTGCGCAATAAACTATCCGCATTGCTAATCGACTTGTTTCATTTCCAGATTTGCTGGCGCTGCCTGCTAAATGCACTAACCGAACTAATCATGCATTCGCGAGCGGCGCGCGCGACGCGCGCGTTGTAGCAATCGCGGCGCGTGGGGCGGCGATGATTGTGTGCTGAGTGGGCGCGGGCGTCGAGTGTCTTCGCGTCGTGGCGCGACACCGGCGCGGCGATGCGGCCGGGCGCATGATGTACCCGATGGTGCAACGACAGCCGCATCAGCAGCCACCGCAGCAGCAGCAGCAGGAGGAGGCGGCCGTGCAGGCGGCGCAGCCGAGTGGCGCGAAGGACGACGAGGACCTCGAGCGGCAGGAGGACGACGGCGAGGAGCAGGAGCACCACCATCATCATCGCCATCGGCGGCGGCCGCTGCTGCGCCGCGTCTACAACTACGTGCGCGAGGCGTGGACGGGCGTCAAGTCGGCTCTAGGTAAACGCCAGCATCATCATCACCTCCTCGTCTCCTCCCACCGCCGCCCAATCTGATGGAGCGCGACTGAATTGCGTAGCCGTGGTAGCGTGGTAGTAGCAATCCGGTAGTGGTAGTGATACGCAGCTAGATTATCGATGAGTGCGTGCCTAATAAGGCTGAAGGACAATGAGACGCTGCTATCGTATCGGTCTGTGCGCCTCGCTGTGTGTGTGTTTAATCAATCAATGCCCGATTGCGCTGCGGCTTCTCGTGCGTGCGCGCTAATGAATTATCGCTTATCGGCTATATCTCCCAGCATAATATCACTAATAGTATTAGCTCTGGACCTCTGATTGTCACTTCCTACTTGTTACTCCACCCAATCAGCATTGACAACATTCAATTGAGAACATTTTCGACGTTATGTATTTGTCGACTCGATTGACCTGCAGTAATTACTCTCGCATGGCGTTGCAGATTCCGAGCTCGAAGATTTAGAAACACCACCTCGATATCGTCCCGATAGTTTGGCGTCGCTCGCCAAGGCCACACGCTTCACACAGGCCGAAATCAAACGCATCTATCGCGGCTTCAAGGCCGAATGTCCAACGGGTGTCGTCAAGGAGGACACGTTCAAGATGATCTATGCTCAGTTCTTTCCCCAAGGAGGTAAGTACAAACACATATTTACTAAAATCTCAATTTAAAAAGAATCGTTTATTAAATCACTACAATTTAATCAAGC
>JAODGB020025301.1:0-10774 GCA_027574905.2 Earota dentata | reverse complement strand
TCATCGCCACAGCTGCACAAGTGACGAAGAAGTGGAGGCAGTGGAGGTGATGGAAACCGTTTGCTGATGACCCGCCTGAGGAAAAGTTACAAGTTTGCGATGGTGCTGCCACCATTGAACAAACGCAACTATAAATGAGACATTTTTAGGGCCTTAAAGCGATAATTAGAGCAGTAAAACATTAAAAATTCAATAGTTTACTTACTAGAGTACATGTTGTTTCATTTCTTGAGGCCTTTCGCGTGAAAATCGATTAATTGCATCAAATTTGATCAACACGAACATGCGACACCAGCGCCACCGCTGCACTTAAGAAAACTTTCTAAACTTTCACTTATTTTAAATTTAATACATGTAAGTGTTATTAATTACTAATATACTTAATCATAATAAACTTAGTACACATATCTTTGGTCCTATAACTCGTACGCTTATACCCTTTGCGTGTTTTGCATTGTGTCACAAAACAGTTTATGACAATACATAATCACGCGTGACTAGAATGATGATATGCGAAATGTGCGAAATGATTGGAATGCATGTGAAAATAAACTAAATCACATTCAATGACTAGACAATACTTAAGTTAAAGTTGAAGTTGAACTAACTACATATTTGTAAGGCGTTTTTTGCTGATTTGTTGCTTGTTCTTTTGGCTGCTTACTTCATGAGCAGAGCGAATCTTCTCCTCGCCGTCGAGCTCTCTGGAAGCGCCACAATCCACTTGCGAATGCCAATGACCAGCACGGATGTCATCACCAGAAGTGCGCCAGCGACGGAGTAAACATTCGGCGCCTCCTTGAAGAACGCCACCTGCCAGCAGAACGCAAACACGATGTCGGAGCTGCGCGCTATCGCCACCGGGCCAGCCTGCTCCACCTGCAGCGCGACCGTGAGCAGTATCTGCCCCAAGAAGCTGAACAATCCGAGCGCGACCACCAGCAGACGATCGTGCCCGCATTGCGGGAGGCACAGCGCACCAATCATTACCGTAACAACCAAGCATTGCACCAGCGCATAGGATCCAAAGTTGGTCATGATAACTGAGAAGTGAATGCCTTTGAGGGCGCGCAGCAGGACATAGACGTTCGCGCCGAAAAGCGTCGATGTGAACGCTGCCACCGCGCTCCAGATGCCCGTTTCCCCTTGGCCCTGCTCCCCAAGGGAGCTGATGGTGTTGCTGAAGAGTATCGGCGGGCGCGCGATGAGCACCACGCCGATGAGCGTCGTCAGCACGGTGAGGACGTTGAACCAGCCGCAGGGCTCCTTGAGGAACATGCGCGCGAAGATCGCCGTGAACACCGGTACGCTGAAGACGATCACGCTCGCGTCCGCCAGCGGCATGTGTCGGAAAGCGTAAAAGCTAAGCATCAGCGCTGTAGTGCCAGTTATCGAGCGCAGCAGGAGCATAATTCTCTTTCCCTGCGGGAAGAGCGGTTCCTGCTTGTAGATGACGATGGGAATCGCCGGTAGAAGTACGCCGACGTAGCGATACGCAGCGAGCGCGATTGGGTCCACATCGCGCATCCACTTCACGATCACCGAGCACAGAGAGAAGAATAACGAACTCAAAATGGCAAGCAGAAGTCCCAAATAAGGACAGTTAAATCTCCTCGTGTCCTCATCCTTAATATACTGATGCTGGGCAAGGTGGAACTGCACTACTTCCTCTTCAATCTCCTCATCGACGAGCTGCTGCAGCTCCACATTTTCACCCATTGCTTTTTCCATCATCATTTTGGATGACTCTATGAACACTGCCTTGTACTTCAAGCAACAAATCAACAGTAAAGAAAGAGTTAATACTCACTTGTCTTCACTCACAGATCATTGCTTTGAAAGCAATTTACACAATTGAAATTGTAATTGGGTGCAAAATCCGCCTGCTGGTTGTGCACTTGGACGACAACAACTAGGCGCTGATTTTAACATTTTTCTTATCGCTGCAACGCGAAAATCTAAGAAGTAAGCGAAGTAAGTTGATTACATATTTCGGCAGGTCGACACCGCAAATGACAGCGAAGAGCCGGTATGCGCAGGCAGGTAGGCAACTTTACATGCAAACAACACCTAATCAAAAACTCGACGATTTAACAGTTTTTGGAAAGAAAAATGGTAGAAATTGTAGGATTAGAAGTTGTAAATATGACTAATAAATTGTTTGAATACTTTATAATCGGCATTCAACACAAAATGAATTGAACAACTTGATAAATTCACTAAACAAGTTGCAAGTTGTCTCTTGTGGCTACTAGTTAGATTTCTGCAATTCCTCATTAGTTCGATAAACCGCTTTTGTTTTCCAAATTAGTATTCTCCTAGTTAAATTTGTTGAATTATTCCGATTTGGGAATCTTGCACAGGTTCATAAGCGGCCGCATCTTAATCTCGCCGGCAATCTTGACGACACCCTCACGCGCATCAATCGACAGCAGCTCGCCAGTGGCCTCGCGCTCCTCCCCGATAATCACCTTGAAGAAGTCGCCACGCTGCGGCCGCACCGGATCTAAATGATCACACATAATATTCACGGTGCGATCCTCCTCGGGGAGGAACACCGAGCACATTGCGCCGTTAATGCTGCGTATCACGCCCGTCTGCCCCGCCAAGCCCTGGTCATCATGCGAGTCGCGAATGCGCACTTCAATATCAACCGTGTGCCACTCCGTCATCGGGAACACGTCGAGGCCAGCGCCAGGTGTCTGCGGATTATTAGGCATTCCAGGCGAATACCCACTGCTGGGCGTGTTGTAGGGGTGATTATTCGCCGATGGCGACTGGCCATACCCAGTAGCTGGCGATGGCGTCGAAACGACACTCTGGTACCCTGGTGACGGCTGGAAGGGCGAGTAGGTCGCCTCGTAAATGGTTCCCGGGGTTTGCGGCGTGAAGGACGAGTTCATCTGATAGCCTGGAGTCGAGGGGCTGTATGACGGCGAGGGGTAGCTGTTGGATGACGAAGGATCCCACTCGGAGCCGGCGTTGGGCGTGCGCGAACCATCGTGGATGGGCGTCATCGAGCCATAATGCAGCGGTGTGCGTGATCCCGAATCGCACATAGGAGTCTTGTTGCCTGTCTCGCGATACATCGGGGTCTGCGAGCCAGAATACGCAGGAGTAGCCCGCGAGTACGTCGAAGCAGAGCCATGGTCCCGGCTGGGCTGGGCGACGTCAGCAATGTGCTTGCGATCGACCGAAATCGTCTGACACCCAGTGTGCAGTTCAATCCTAGCTGTAGATTGCGTCGCATCCTTTACAATGCCAATGTTGCCCTTGTAATGGCCCTTGGTGATCTTGATCGTCGTGCCGATGATGTCTCGATCGCGAGTTACGCGTCCGCCACCCCTGCCGCGGCCTCCACCGAAGCCTCCACGTTGTCCACCACCACCACCACCTCCTCCTGGTGTTCCACCTCCACCTCCTCCTCCTCCTCCTGCTCCACCACCACTAGAAGGATGCATGGGGCTCTGTCTCCTCGGAGACATAAACTCCATCCCCGTAGCCATATCACCGTTCGGTCCGGACTTGCTCCCTCCGGACAAGAATAAATGCTTCGTTTTACAAACGAAGATCCCACCGTTCTGCAAGAATACCATCGTGTGCAAAAACGCAAAGTTTCTATAGAGATGCTTAATCTCGCCTGAGAATCCCGAATTGGGGCCATCGATGACTTTCACAATGTCCTTACGGTGCAGATTGTTCCTGTACGAATCCAAGGCGGCAGTGTAGCGCTGTGTGCGACGCTTCTGCAAGGATGATGGCCTGCACTCCACCACCTTGCCATGCATATTGAGAACATGAAAGTTTTCCTTTTCCAGGCGCACGATGACACCGACAGTCTCGGAGTCCAAGTTAACCAGATCGCCCCATTCGAACTTCCCGAGGGAATCAACACCCGAAGCCATATCGGTACACAACTGCAAGTCCTTGGGAAGGATCTCCATCTCATGCATTGTTAGATCCGAGATTAACACAACGCGATTCGTCTCAACGCGTACTACCAAACCGGTGTCGCCTTCATAGCGTCCTGCAAGTACCTTAACATGATCACCCATCTTAAAGTACTTCCGCAGCTCAGCGGCTTGAAACTGTAGAGGATCCTTGAGGTCCTCGTGCTTGGGCATTACAGTAATCATAGTCCCATCTATGCTGAGGATTTTTCCCTGTAGATTAATCAACTCGCCCTCACACACTTCCACATTATCCCCCGCCGAGAAGCTGTGACTGATGGACTTGTCCTCTTTTTCTGTGGGGAGCTCAAGATCAATGCCCTCGGGCTGCTCCTCAAAGCGCTCCAGCTCCGCAAGCGTTGGCTTGACGCCTTCGACAATCACCGCGGAGAGCGTAAAGTTCTTGTAGAGAAATCCCTTGCGGGAGTAGCGATTCCCCTCGAAGATCAGGAAGTCACCATCAGAGGTAACTTCCCCTCCAATGGCGCGAATAGCTTCGGGATCAAACGGCTTGCAAGGTGGTCGTCGCTTCTTCTTTTTCTTATCCGCATCCGAGTCTGATTGAGTAGTGCGGAGCGCGCCGCGGAGGCGGGTGTAGTCAATGCGGGGGAGGAGCTTCAGATGCACCTGGTTCTGCGCCATGTCGAAGTAGTCCACCTGCGCAATGTCGTCCTTATAAATACCACGCCGCAGGCGCACCCATTGCTTAGCTTTAAGCCCAGCTTGCTCCTTGACGACGCGTAGCACGTCGGTCATCTCGGTGATGGGCACCATCTGCTGCTTCCAGATCCCCATGCGTAGATTACCGACATTCTCCATCGCTGCCTTCACATGGGGTTGTTTATAAGCTTCAATGTAAATGTACCCCTTGACACCTTCAGGCGCAACCACCGACTTGATCTGCAACGCTTGGTTCGTGTTCTGGTAGACGAGAAACTTCCGCATGAGCAGGAGGCACGTGGACTTCTCCTCGCCAATGCGACACTTGACCATCCACAAGTTGGGATCTTTTACCCCAGGGAGTAGGGTTTGTTGGGTGATTTCATCAGACATCTCCTCGCCGCCGTCGCCAAAGTGCCGCGCCGCTGCGCCATCGTCAGCGTACTTCTTCCGGAGGTATTCTTCAATTTCATGCTCTTTCTGGGCACTGCACATTACAATTTAGTTAGTATTAAAGTGTTTACTGAATTTTTCCAGTTTACTTACTCCCACAGATTTGTCCCGCGCCGCCGCCCCTCAATCTCCCTCGCCGTCGGCCCCAATTCGTCCACTTCGTTCGCCACAATACCAATCTCCTGTGCACCATCCTCCCATTCATCTTCATCTTCAACCTCATCATCCACCTCAGCTTCGTCAATGATAAATCCACCAAAACGATCCTTCTTCCGGCGCTTGCGCCCGCGTCCTGTGTCCGAGTCCTCTTCCTCCGAGTCGAACTCTTCGGAATCTACTTCTTCACCCCGGTCGGAGCCATCACTAAATATAGAAATGAAGATGCATGAAATTTGATTGAAACAAGTTGTATAAAGGTGTAGGTGTAACTTACCGAGAACGTGATCGTGAGCGGCTCCGACTTGATCTACTTCGCGCACTGCCGCGCGAACGTGGACTCGCCGAGCCCGAGGCGTCGGACAAATTGTCCTCGGAGTCCGACATCTAGAAGATTACAAATTCATAAATGCATACAAATGTGTACACACGGCACACTCACTACGTTTGCAACTTGCAAAATAGGATGGTTTTACTAGCGATACCTTGCGACAACAATACTTACAATGCCGATGAAAATCTGATTGCAAATATGCTTGGCGTTGTGGAATGTTGTGAAAATTTCACTGCAACCGCAAAAGCTCACAGAACCACAGCAAACGGCACGCAAACATCAACAGGACGCCATTTGCAAAATCACTGACAGGTCACCAAACACGCTGAAGTTACCAAGTTGGTTACTTTCACATTGAACCGCAGACAAAACAGGTTTTACATTAAATTTTTGAACAAATACATATTGCATTTGTATTTACATGCTCATGAAATTCAGAGGACCATTAATATGTTGTATTCAAGTAAATCAATCACGGATTGGCTTAAAATTAAAAATTATTAAATTATGTTGGACTGGAATAATCCCAGTGGTACCAACTGTAAAATTAGGCATAGGAATGTAGTTAAGGGAAATGTTAACAAAACATAAATAACGAGTGATGGATTGATCGGACATTCAGTACTTTTCGTTTCTTTATAAAAATAAGTTTGTACCATCAGTACTTATGAGAATAAACAATTTTTTAAAATCAAAAGCATCTTGCGTGGCGTTTCCTAATCGCCGCCATGTCGATTTATTGATACCCTACCTGCGGCGGTCCTTCGACCGCTCGTCTCTGCTGCGATCGCGATCCCTCGTATCTTTCTCCTCTTCGCGATGTTTTGCCCTTCGGCTGTATCGATCCTTATCGCCACCACCGCCTCCCTCACGCTCGTACTTTTTGCTTCGCGAGTCTTTCTCTTCGTAGCGATCCTCTTTATATCGATCGTACTTCTCATACCGGTCGATGTAGCGCGAATCGTTCCGATTCTCCCGATCGTTGCTTGCAGAGCGACTTTTTCTCCGATCCCTGTTGACAATCGAAGCAAAACTGTAAAATACGAAGCCTGTAATTAGATGTACTGTGCATTGCCTACCGCTGTTTCCGTTTGTGCGGAGAGTTGGACCTGGAACGCGAGCGCGAGTAGCTCCGTCGTTTGTGGCTCTTGCGCTTCGTCGGCGATCTGCTGCGACTCTTGTGCTTCTTGCTGCGCTTGTGGTGCTTGCTGGGCGAGTGGCTCGGGGAGCGGGTGCGGCTGCGGCTTTTCTTCTCGCTGGCGATCGCCGGCACCACGTGGCTCCCGCTGCGGCTGATGAAGCCGCCCCAGGCGTTGTGCGCGCCAGTTGTTTTCGCCGGTGCTGCATCGCCGCTCGAGGGCGAGTTATTGTGATTCGGCGTGTTGGTGCCCGAATTACCCTTGGCGCGGAGCTTTGCGTCCTGGTACTTTCTGCGCAGCTCGTCGACCTTGCGCTCGAGCTCCTCCACGTTGGGCTTGGGGCGCGTGTAGAGGCGCAGGATGCGCGCGCAGACATCGCGAATGTCGCGCTCGCACACACCGAAAATCGTATACCAGGCGGGGTTCTTCGGCAGTGGGAGTTTGAGCTTGCGTGCAGTTAGATAAATACATGCGCAGGCGACCGTTTCCGGTTGATAACGCACGAAGACGTCGGTGCGCAGCGAGTCGTTCATGTAGTTCCAGGAATATTGCATTAAATTCGCGTGGCGCTCCAAACAGAGGACTTGTAAGTACATTACTATAATCTAAAACAAAGCATAAAACAATTCAAGAATTGGAAATTGACTTTGGAATGTTTTTAAAAAACTTACTTTATGTGGATGTTTGATATGAACGCAGAAGCCCAACTCCTTGAGAATGCGGCGCTCGGCGCTGATCACCTGGTTCTTCAGCTGGACGTAGTTCTGATCGAGGACGACGGGCGCGATGGGTCTGCACAACATTATTGTGTGTAACATGCGAGTGTTGGGTTTTATATGCAAATGCACACACGACCGACGAGAAACAAACAAGAAAACAAGAGATATGCGAGATTAGCGATCAACTTCACGTCGGCCTTACATAGAAGGAATTGCTCAAACAGCATCAACGCTTCGAAACGTTGTATCCAAAACAATGTATCAAAAAAAACGCCACTAAAATTGCCTCCAGCTTCACAACTGACGTTCCTTCTTTGTAAAAACACGATAAGGGCATTGAGGATGCAATTTATCAAACAACAACAACAAATTCCCATTTACTCTAGGTACGTAATTTTAAGCGTCATCAGAAAATGGTGGTAATTTTAGTCGTTTTTTCCGAATGCAAGAAAGAAACACGAAACAAACTCGCTTTTTTTGCAGCAACCGGGAGGTACCACCATTTTATGATTCATTACAACATTACCAGCGTGCAGTTGCGATGACAATTCCAACTTCCAACTGATTTCCAACGCGTACAGCCAAAGAGATGTACATGTTGTCAAGACGATAGCAAAATAAGCAAACATATTTTAATTACTCTTTTGACTATAAAAGACTTAAAACAGGATTAGTTGGGCACTTCTTCAATTAATTTTTTTTAAATTGCTTCTAGAAGAAAGCTTTCTTCTAGAAGGAAAAACAAATGTTTAAACACCTTTTAACTAACCCTGTTTCCAAACTTACCTTCGCGTTTGCATTTTCGTCTTAACAAGCAGTACATCCCCTTTTGCAGTGGATGCTGCTGCTGCTGCTGCTGTTGTAGTTGTAGCTGCAGCAGTGCTGTTGACGGTGACCTCCCCAGGGTTGCTGCACCACCTGAAACTTGACTACTGGCGCATCATTAATCAATTTTGCTCACACGTACAGAATGATTCGAGCCCTGGCTCTTGCGTGTGCATCAGGGTGCACACTCTCTCGCTCCCCTCTCGCTCACCCCCACCGGGTGGGCTGCAAAACATGCGCGCATGTGTGCACAAAATCAACTCTGTTTACTCTCGAGTGGGTGGGAGGAGAGGGGCACACACCTTGTCTGCGGCTCTGTCAGCTCGTGTGACGTGCGCACTTTTGCGGCAGCGCTTTTAACGCAAACCACGAGGCTCCTAGGCCCCCTTAGGCTGCCTAGGCTAACCTCTCGTAGCCTCTGCAAACCAACAACATGCATTGAGTACATTTGCCAAATGATGGGATTGGTCAAGCCAATTGTATAACAAAGAAATCAAGTCAGTTCAATTCATTTTAAGTTCAGTTTAACAAAGTAAGGGCATGACAGATGCTCATGAAGAGGAAAGAGGTGAGCAAATCATATTGTGCTATGACTAAGAGATTAGATGGGTTGTGGATACTCCAATTGTTTCAAGTTTCAAGCTTTTGTTTCTTTTTGCATTTGGTTTTTGTTTCTGTCTCTGCTGTGGCATTATGATTAGGAGGATGGCAAATACTCACTTGTTTGAGTTCACCTGGCGGATGTGCGTGAAGACGTTGATCACGTGGCGGGCGACGCGCTGCGCCTCCTCGATCTTCGACGCGAGGCACACGCACGCCATCGCCGTGTGCTCGACCGGGTGGCGTACCATGCTCCTGGAATAATAGAAGCGCTGCAGGAGCACCTGCCCCGTCGCCATTGCAACCTAAAAACAAACACAATCAACAAACAATACAGCAAGCATGGGGAATAGCTTCAAAACGTGTTCCAACTTGTTATACCTGAGGTAGTCTGAGTAAAATGCCTGCAGTCTGGATCAGCTCGCACCCGTAGATGCGCAGATCCGTCTCGGTCTCGGCATCCAGCCCATCGAGCTGCGAGGGGGTGGCGGCGAGCTTCTCCTCCGGCAGCAGCTGATTGCTCAGCGTGAGCACGATTTGCCCGTATGGCTTGCCGTTGTGCTTCGCCGCCGCCGCTGGGGCTGGCTGCGCGCCCCCACCGTCCGCCTTCGTCGACCCCATCGCACACAACCTGCCCTTGCACCAGCACTATACCACTATGCCAAGCTGTTTATCGCCGCTTTTCAATGTGCATTTTCCAGTGCAGAACAGCGCAAAAAACAGAAACTATGATGCGTTGTTGTTACGTTGAGGAAACGATATCGAATGGAATTCAAAATGGCGATGAAATATGAAATGACAAGTTAATACTTACACTGCTACCACAAGATGGCGTATAATTCACAAGCATTTAAAAACATTGTTAGATGTCGCCAGTGTCGACAGTTAAATGTACATACCACTTTTATTATGCGATGAGATGGTCTTTGCTATTATGCAGACATTACCGACGAGGTCAGGCCATGATGAAACTTTCATCATTCAAGTGATCAATGTACATTCGAACATAATTAATGAA
The DNA here is from genome assembly GCA_027574905.2 of Earota dentata. Classification (NCBI taxonomy): domain Eukaryota; kingdom Metazoa; phylum Arthropoda; class Insecta; order Coleoptera; family Staphylinidae; genus Earota; species Earota dentata. The sequence goes on along the minus strand of JAODGB020025301.1, from coordinate 920 downwards.
GACATTAATTACGCAAGTGCGATTTAGATCAACACGCTACATCACGCAGCAATTAGATTGAGCTGCCGCCTGCCACCCCCACCAAACACACAAGTAAGTTATTGTCAATGCAATCGCTTCTTTAATGTAGTGGTAAATATTTGTTTGGTTTTTTTCGATCATAATTTTCTAGCATTAACATCTACGGAGCGTGCCGCTAACAAACATCAAACACAATAAATTCATCAATTCATCGGGCTAACAGTAAACACCGCATAAATACATACGTAATTTGTTGTAAGTTGCAATAAAGCAAAAAAAAGTTTGTAAAATCGTAAATAATGGTGGCTCAACATTCGTGTGTGGCGTGTAAGTACTGCGTACATATTGGTACAGTGTGTGTTGTGTCGTGTGTGTTGTTTCATAAATAACATGCACAGATAGATAGCTCGCGGCTGAAGGCCAAAACCATAATATTGTTTCAGGTTCGTGTAAAACGTACGAAATACTCAATTACTTAATCGTTAACACTAGCACAGTAAACGTTAAACGGCGGCGGCACATGCGGCCTACGCCAGCTTGCCGACGGCGGCCGTCAGCTTCTCGATGTTGGCGCCGCTGAACTGATCCACCACTTGCTTGTTCTTGATGAAGAGGAACGTTGGCATCGACGAGATGTTATAGTCCTGCGCGAGGTCTTCACACTCATCTACGTCAACCTAGAAACAGAAACAATCTCAAATTCGAATTAGCCCAAATGTTAACATTAATGAGAAATCATAAGTGAAAATGAAAATATGATGTCTGCACCTTAAGAACAATGATGTTGGGATTACTGGTGGCCATCTCCTCCAGCTTGGGGGCGATCATTTTGCAGGGACCGCACCACGTGGCGAAGAAGTCCACAACAACAAGCTTCTCGCCGGCGCTGGCCAACTTCT
>JAODGB020025268.1:0-11522 GCA_027574905.2 Earota dentata | reverse complement strand
GCGAATGAATTGTCGAAGGAAATTGATTTCGTACCTCTAATTTCAGCTTTGCGGATCGGTGCGTCCTCTCGGCCGTATTTTGCGCCTGGCACGTGAATGTCGTGTTGTGATGTTGCTTGCGCGGCGTCAGCTTCAGGATGCTCTTCGCCGTGTAGCGCCTGCCGTCTGGCAGCTCGTCGACGATGTAGTCAATGCCGTCGGTGAGGACGCTCCCCATGCCATCAATCCACGTAATTTCGGCCGCCGGTTTGCCGCCGTGGCTGACGCATTCCAGCTCGATCTCGCGATCCTCGGTGGTGACCAGATATTCGCCCTGGACTATTTTCGGCGGGTCGGGCGGCACCAGCACGGAGAGCGTCGCGAAGTTGCTTCGTATTCCGGGCTCGCCCTCGGGCCCCGTAGACACTTGACATTGATATCGGGCGTCGTCATCGAGCATCACCGGATAAATATCCAATGAGTAATCGCCTGTAAACGAACACAGAATATATTTATACACGCTAGGGCAAGACAGGCAGGGTTGTGCTCGGGCGATTGCAGAGAAAGGGCGAGGGCGCAAAAAGCCGTGGGGAAAGGTGCTCGTAAAAATGTTTGTATTCTGTCTGTTTAGGGCGATGCCGTATCGTATAAAATATAAGATTCTGCGCGCCGAGGCATTGAATGTTGGCGTCGGCAGTCAAGAAAAAATGACATAAAAATAAAAGAGAATAGTTAATATAGTTGTCTTTTCAGCAATTTGTAGAAGAATTGCGAGACCTTCGCCGCCGCCGCCTGGAGCAAGCTAGGCACGCATAGGTGAACATTAACCTTTATGGAATTCCCCTGGGCAGCGAAGCGTTTTCCGAGGACCGTAATAAAGCTGTTTCTTTTATGGACTCGTTACTGGTGTTCTCTTTTACTTGCGCCACTTACGCGCCTCACCGGTCCCGCGTGTGTCGCGGCGCGGCGGGCCGAGTTTACATGCGTCGGTTATAAGGTCCGAAGTGCCAATCTCGACGTCCGAAAAGAAAATTTTACAACCGAAACACACTCGACATCGACCCTTATTAGCGCCATAATTGATTTTAATATGAATCTCGTCTCATAAACACCTCGCCCATTTCATCCGCCCGCGGAAAGGGTCGCCAGTCAAAACCGACACCAGCAGCAGAGGGAGGGGGTGGTAAGGGATCGATACTAATAGAGATGTTATTTTCGACCCCTGCTGCCGCCGACATCAGGCCCTTTTCCCCCGCGAACGACCACATTAATTATTCCGTCGAAGCGAAAAAAATATGCCATTTTGGGCGTAAATGACGCGCGCGAGGACGCAAAATATACGCCCCCATTTCGAACTTTGCGCCAAAGTTAGCTCTCGCCTCCGAAAACTTTTTTGTTTTATTAGCGGCGAATAAACAATGTAATTGGCACCGGCGTACGCATGAAAGACGCGAAGAAAGTGTACGAACGCGAAATAGTGCGCGGGGGGCGCAAAAGAATTGCGAGAGAGACACACGTATTCAAAGCTCGTAAAGTTCCCGGAGCTGAAAACCTCCGGGGAACGCTTCCACCCTCGCGCGGATCGCACAAGCGTTCGCACTACGCGCATGACGTCGTCGCTGCTGCTGTTGCGCATTACGTAATAAACCATTGCGTATTAAAAACTGCTATCAGAAGCAGCGATTAAATACAACCTTCCCATTATTATCTTGCGTGGCGCAAAGTTTGCAGATTAATGTTGGAGCGTGTGGATGTACCGATTCCCCTCGCGCTACAATTTTAAACTTCCTCTCTTTATATTTCGCACCGCCGCGCCGGCGCTAACCCCTTCTGGGGGTGCGCTGGCTGGCGCTGCAGCGCGAGCGCGCCATAATGCTATTCGGAATTTCAGCGCCGCGCCGCCGCCGGTGCAAAGTTTCGCGGTGTAATCGTTCATCAGGGCACGCGGGCGACGAGAGTAGCGTTCCGCGAGTAACGATGACAGTAATGGTCGGGATGTGCTCCGGCGCGCATGTGTATGTATGCCGCCCCCTGCCGCCGCGCGCCTCAGCGAGCGCACGCAGCGCGACAACAAAAACTATTTGCCTTATCGTTGTGTTGTCGCGCGCGCCGCCACCGCCACGCGCAAACGTCGAAATTTTTATTAAATAAACACAAGATTTATTGCGCGCAGTTTTTTTTTCTTTCAATTTTTGCGTTTTTCATTAAATTCGCGCGCCGCGTTTATCAATTGCGGCTGATCGCGGTGTATAATTTCTGAAATTGAACATTTTTACAACGTGCCAACTTTATGGCCATTCGGAATAAATCCGAAAAAGCGCGTCCGCGAGTCGCGCGCTGCATTTATATTATCAGCCGTGGCAGGATGTGTTTGTACATCGGGGCGGGCGACGTGCGAGGATCGTTTTAAAACGGCCAGATATCTGCTTTTAAGAGCCATCGTGTTTACGAGTGTTTAATGGAAGGATATTATGCCTCGCATCTAACGCAACGCACACCACTCACATGACAATACAACCGCCCCCCCAACTACCGCGGCGGAGGCACCTCGCAAACTGCCTTTAATGTCCCTTTCAGAAATGTATCGAAAAACCAAGCACGAACAATCTGAAATAAAATTTTAAAGTTTATATCACTTTGAACGCGCTCGCGGTAACGAATAAAAATCGCCGCGGAAACAAGCCGCATAAAGTGATAAATAATGACGGCCGTTTACTTTTTATGGTATAATTGAGTGACGCATAAAATTCAGATGTTAATACTAACACTAATACTAATACTAATACGCATGGTAACATGTAAGAAATCGTATAGCGATTATATGCTCGACAGTATTATGCTATCAGTGCGCTGCAGAAGTCCTGCCCCCGCTGGGAGGGCGAATAAAAAATGTTCACATTTAAAGTTACACGTTACAGAGATTTCCGCATGAGCGCAGTGGGAGCGCAAGACAATCGCGCGCAGGACCAAGGACCTATAGGACGTGAACTCTCTCATGTTGTGTCAAAGGTTAACCCCACCGGCCGCCCAGTCATCGTCAGCGTCCTTGTTCAAACGCCGGCGCCGAGGCATGCGTGCGCGGTGTTTACGTATGTACCACGGATGCGGAACGCTGCGCCGCCCCGATATCTCCTGGGGCATTTTACCATAAGATATGTCTATGCAGCGGCGCCGAGCGCAGGAGGGTTGTCTGTGTACCGATGTGTAGCAGGGCTTAGGACGCCGTCGACATTATTGGCTTGCGGCGGGGCAGCAGTTCCGCAGCGGAACGACGGGAAATATCAACAATTTGCGATTGCTTTCTAGGACCATCTTCTATTAAGCTCAGTTTCGCGTCGTGAACATGGCGGCCGCATTTTCAGCGCTTTTGTGCAGCATGTGCGATAACATACGTCGTCAACAAAATGTATCATGGGTGAAACGTAAAAATATCGGCAACTCTTGTTGCGACAACCGAAAATGAGAGGAAATTCAATTACAAAGTGTTTGAGGGACTATTATATGTACTTAAGTAATTATGAGGCGAAGTTAAAAGTACCAGCACGCCGGGATCGTCCGTAGTTATTTGTTTTTCAGCTAATCTAATATCGAGACCGAAGTTGTTGCAAAACTTTAGGTGTGGAAAGATGGAGCGAAGACGCGAGGGCGTAAAAACAAGCGCAGCGCGCCCCCCAAGTAGCGACGAAGTGTTGGCTGTTGGCCGAGGGCCTGATGAGATGGCAACTGAGCGCGGGGTCGCAGCAGCCCACCCTCCAAAAATAAACAAAATTTTTCATTTTGCCCCTTTCTCGGAATTTCCAACAAAGCAAAACCAACAATCTCTATGAAGTGTTGTTTTACTTTCTGTTATTTCTTTGGTCGTGGCGAATATTTGAAAATCTCCGGCGGCGGCGGCGCGCGCGCTTTCATCGCAGTGTGCACGAGGGCGTAAAATAGTTGGAAACATTAATTAAAATAATGTCGGCAAACTTTGCTCCAGCCGAAATGACCGCACACCAATTTCATTAATGTTTTAAGGAGATATAAAACTGCGGGCAAAACTTTATTATTTTCCGCAGTTTATCGCGATGAATATGTTTCTTGTTTGTTGCCATCGTATTCCCGAACGCAGATAATCGACGCACGGAAATATTAAAATTAAAGTAACACGCTTTTAAATATTTTATATTTAGCGGCTCGCGACCGAAATGGCGGTTGGGACGTTGGAAGTTGTGATTAAAAAGTTCTTTGTTTATAACTCGCGCGCATTTCGAAATTACCACTCATAAATCACTCCAAATAACATTTTCATTGTCCAATCGATACTACCTTATGCACCTTATGCTTTATGAAAATGCGGCCGACAACATGTAAGTTCAGTAAATGTTCCTTCAGCCAGCAGCGCGCGTAATGTTGTTCCACCAACCCACCCCTCCCGCCCAGCAATAAAGCAGGGAATATGTCAGCGAGGCGATGCAAGAAAGTATTCCGTATTCCTTCAAAGACGCCTTTGAATGTAAACACGTCGCAAACAAGGCGGGCGGAGAGTAGAAAATGGAACGATTTTCAATCGCTCAGGGGATAGGAGAATTATCGCTGTCTCATGTCGCATGCGATAGTGCAACAAAAAACTAATAACACAGAAATGTCTGGGGAGAATGCAATGTCTATCTACATCTAGCTCTAACTGCGAGTCACTTATTTATATGCATTTTCGATTATTGTTTAGGTTTAGACTTTAGACTTTAGTTGCTGATGGTATACACACTACACAAGCAACAGCAACAGAAAGCATGCATTATTAAAATAACTAAAGCAATAAAAACACGTCGCCGGACAAAGAATTCCAATCGCTGGTTTTTATCTAGACTGGAGTATGTTAAAAGGTAAACATGGTGCTCAAAATGGAGTGCGAGTGCTCTGATTTCCCGCGGAGAGAATTAGTTTACCCAGCAATCAATACTGTAGTGTGGCGGTGTACAAAATTGATGTCACTATTTCGGTGGCGGCGCGACTCGTGACGAATATGAATGCACGAAGAGAGTATCGAAAAGTTAAATATCCTGCACTAAATGGCAGTTACAGGCCGAGTTTGGCGCTCGCGCGCGATGGCAACTTGGGCCATTAGTGCGAAACTTTTCCATGCACTCGCCCGCCCCCTCCCCGGCACACCCCTAATATGACAAGTTTTAAATCAATTTAGCGTTTCCACAACTTCCTGCGCCGCGCGCCGTTCGCCGAAACGAGTGCGCGCCACACATCCGAGCGTGCATCGCGGTTAAAAGACTAATATTTTAATTAAAACGTTTGCAATTTGACGGGAAAGCGTTCGCGCCGTGTACAAGGGGCGGGCGCGAGCGTTTCGCTTCTCCTGCGCCCTGCGGGCTGCGGGCACTTTACGTTTTCCCGGCGCGCGGCCCGTTGCCGCGGCGGGTTTTAAAGCTTTAGACTTTTGAGTAGACATATAGACGGACGAAACAAAGAACTTTGAGTGCACACTATCCGCAACGCGCGGGGGCGGCAGACAGACTGACATCAAGTATGCACAAGAATATTTCCTTCTTGGGTGTACTGCAGACCGTAGTGTATGTTTTTTTTGCTCCTTGTACGAGTACAACGGTGCAATATGCGATGTTATATTTTATTCAAGCGATGCATGCGCTTTTGCCGTCCTTGCATAATCACAAAGGGAACATTTGTGCGGCGCGGCGCGGACGCCTCCAAAGGCGGCTTTGCATTTCGCGCAAGGTCAACGGCGGGCTTTAAGATGATTGTTTGCGCGGCAGCCAGTATATCTGCATGCGCAGACCGCGGCCGCGAGTATTTGTGCGAAGGGGGCACATGTCACCGAGGAACCACTAAAGGGTCCTTGATATATGAGAAGTGGATTCGGCTCTCGTGCACTCTTAAAAACCACTTCGCGTCGCGGCGCATCTCGCCGAGGCCCCTCCGCCACCCCGACGACAATCGGCCTCCTCCGACCGCCGCCGCTGCCGCCGCCGCCAGACGTCATAGCCGCCCCGGCTGCTTTTCCGCGCACAAAGCGAGAGCCCGCGCGCCGCCCGAATGGATATCATTTGTCTTGCATTGTCTAGCGCCGAGCGCAACATAAGTAGTATAGGCATGGATTATTCCGGATGAGAATGCCGCCCCCCTAGGCGCACAAAAAAAATATTATCGTCTCATCAGCATATAGCGGCGCGCTTTTTTAATAAGCTTCGCGCCTTATCCGATCGATTTTCTCCGCCGCTACCTTTCGGACCGGGACTGCAGTAAAAAGAGGGAGGAAGCAAAAAAAAAGCAGCAGCAGTCTGGCGACGACGAGGAACCCGGAAACTTTTAATTCATTACTTTTTCTCGCGCTCTTCGTTTTCTTCATCAAATCAGCGCATTCGACTTCGCGGCAAACAGCACACCAGCTCAAGCCCGCGTGCCAGGAAATGACGTTACCTTCTTCGTCGCTTCCAATCATCATGTATCGGTCGAAGCCGCTGAGGTTGCGATGCGTGCCAAGACCAAAGTCGTCCTTGGTCCACTGCAGCATGCCGCCCTTGTTGATTACGCGGCAGGGCAGCGTGACTCTGGAGCCGACAACTGCAGTCTGGTCCTGAGGCTGCATGGCGAACTTCTGCTCCGTGTAGGCGCCGACCGCCGCCAGCAGGGCGCTCATTCGCAGCAGCAGCAGGAGAAATGTGCGGCTGGACATTTTGCGCTGATTGTCCTCTCGTTACTGCTCTCCCTCCCTCTGCAACAAGCAAAACAAAAAAAAAATGTAGTTTCATAAAGTAAATATTGCCACAAAGTGAAACAAATCAAATGTACGGAAAGAGCACAGGGCGCAAACGACGTCGCCATCTGTAGTCATTTTCATCGCGCTGCCGCAAATGACGTGCACGAAAATGCTGAATATTTTATGCGCCCGGGCGTAATGTGCATTTGCTGAAGAATGAATATAACACTTGCGTATACCGACATTTCACATCGGTACACGGGTACATGCTACGCGTACATAGTGACATGTCGACTCTAATTCGACGTTCAACAAACAAATTGCATTTTGTTCATTTTGTTTGTTATGACATTGCTGTAGAAATTTCCCGCGCGTTATTTTTTTGCGCCGTATATGTCGTGCGGCGGTTGGAGTGAAGCGAATCGATAAATTTTAGAAGAAATGCAAATGCAAACAAACCAAGGCGCCACCCGCCAGACAAAGGAGGAAAAATGAGGCACGAATTTAAATAAAACCTGCAGGTTTGTGGCGGGACGGCCCTTCAAGCCGATATACTGGTTCGCGCTTCGGTGGATATTGCCGAAGAATAAGAATACAAGTCGGTGGCGGTGCGTCGGCAGTGGATGGGCAGGAGGGTGGGGGGCCGCCACCTCCTTCTTCAGTTTTAGCGGTATCGCCGGGGACACGGGAAATAAATTATTTCCCAAGTTCTTAATGCACTTCCAACGTATATCTGGCAAGACCAATTAAGATAGTCGAGTTCGCATCCGCGTTTTATCGAAGGCGAAAACGCCTTCGACGACTTCCTTCTTCTTCTTCTTCTTCTTCTTCTTGTTCTTCTTCGGCCGCTCCGCTTCGTATTCATTCGGCGGGTAACACCAGCAGCAGCAATAGAAGATTGGATAGATTCGCAGTTTCGCAGTTTGGAAAGATTGTATGCGCGGATGAAATTCGCCTTCTTCGTGCTTATTTATACAGGATTGATATAGCTATAGCTATAGGTTTAGGTGTAGGTAGGAGGATTTTCGGCCCATTTCACTCGAGTGCCTAATTACTAATTAGCTAATATATTTACCGCCGCGACGCTTATTCCATGCGATTGCACGAGCGTTAATCAAATTTATTCCTTGTGATAAACTAATTGGATAATTCCTTTTTTCAAGAAGAAGAAATAAAGAAATTAAAGATGTCATGGTCCAAAAATTATGCTTGAACTTGAGGAAATGTAGTTGTAGACACCCCTTCTTCCGGACGCGACAAGTTGCAAGTAACGAGCCTGGGTGCTGCGGCGAGGCGCGCGCGCTCAACATTTCCGGTTCCGCTCGGTGAATTACCCGTTTCTGGTTTCTAAATCTGATATCCCGCATCAGGCATCAACTTCTCGCCCGCGCGCGCTGCGGCGAGCGCAAAACAGCAGGGGAGGCCTGCGGTGGAACATTGGAAATTACACGCATTACACGATCGCAAACCGATCCGTGCACCTCGCCGCCGATATTTATTTACATTCGCGAGCGACTGCGACTGGAATGCACCCTGGCAGCCAGGAAACCAGCAGCGTTGCGCTGCGACCCTGGGAAGCCCGCAGCGACGGGTCGCCGAGGTCGACACAGACACGGGGGGAAAAAAAGGGGGGCGAAAAGAGCGATGGCTGGCAGGAAACTTCACTGACTTATTCATGATCTTCGCCCTATATCACCATCAACTGTCGCTATCGGTATCATCATCGCGGCGCGTTATTTAAAGTGGCACGACGCGCGACACATTTTCGACGCGTCGCTACGCATTTAAATTTTCACACTTAGCCAACCCCCTTCTTTCCCCCGCGACAGCCGAAAGTGCAAAAAGCTTTCGCTTTGAAGCAAAGTCCCGCCAAAGATTATCGATCATAAAGAATGCGGCATGACGCAACAAGTTCGGTGCACATGTAAACACATTCCGGGCCAGTGCCCAAAACTGTTTAATGCGGAAGAACTTTCCGTCCCACGCACGCATCTCAATTGGCTGCCTGGTCCAGCCCGAAGCTTACGAGGCGAGAAGGAAGATGCGCGCAGCGGCCAACTTCGGAAATTGAAAGCAAACGAGCGGGGGCGACAACCGTCTGTTTACCACCGCGATGTCCGACACGACGGTGTCGCCGATGATAGGGTTAAACACCGTCCGGTGGCCGGCCAGTAATTAAAGTCTGTTTGTGCAAGGAACCTTCCGCATCGAAGGCCGCGCCGTCGATACATCAAACATTCTGGCGTTCAGGGGGCCGTCTCTCTCCCGAGACGTGTGGTGGATTCGGCGGGGAGGTGGAGGAGGAGGCCGGCGAGCGCCGGGGGCACGTGCGCCTCGGCAGGAAGCCTCTGCTGCGCGCCCGCTCCGCACCAGTGTGTCGCCCAGCGGGCTCCAGTTGTAGTCGTTTCGGTTCGCTACACACCCGAAACATGTTTAATCTGGATGTAGCGTTTCACATCATTTGTCAGCGTTAGAGCGGGTAGTCGGGAAAGGACGTTGTAAACAAGGCGTAGTGCATTATCCTTATACACAAAGGCCCCGTCGTCGGCGGCGGCGGCAGCGGACAAATCCGACTACGAGTACTCGCTCAACGCCCGACGCCGGGGCTAAGGTTAACAGCATCTTAATTAAACTATAACGTCACCATCATCTTGTCGATTCATCTTTTTTAAGCAACCTCCACTCCACTTGACACTGCCGAGAACATTAATCCTTGTTCTTTACGAAATGAACACAACACACAATAATACGCGCGTCTTTTGATGGGAAACGTCTTTAAAATCTGCATGGATAGTCCAGGTTTAGAATTGTCTTGTTTTAGTTATTTTTAAATTGATTTTCCAAGATAAAATCTTCTGAAATAACAAACAATTATACCATTTGAGAGAAAAAAAGAGAAAAAAAAGAAAAAAGAATTTCATCCGCTGGGACTCGAACCCCAGACCCTTGAGTTACAACGTACGATGTGGCTCACTAGACCATCACTCTCAATTTCTTCGGGCAAATATTACCCTTCTTAAGCTAAGATTTTTCGAAAATTTCAAAATTTTTGCAACATAATATGCTTCGGGGTCCGTAGACCCGGCGTTGGCGTCACAGCGCCTATTTGCCTTGCAGCTAGGAGCCAATGGACTCGGAAGGGGCTTGAAAAGTGAACCACCGCTGCTGGGGTTTGATCCGTGGTCTGACTTGATGCGCGCTGGTTCCACGGCGCGCTAGCCTTCATACCCCGGGTCTGCCCACCCCCATCCCCAATTTTTAGTCAACTTGATCACTGCTCGCAGTTTACATATTACGAAGAAATAATAAGTGTTTACTCTCTGTGTTAAAAGATGGCGCTACCTGTATCAAATTTACAATAAATCTCAGACGAAATCATGTGAAGAATTGCATTTTAAATTGCAGTTCAATTTAATTTTATCGCACAAATGCTGTATTTTATAGAATTTATAGCTGATTTTGTGTCGAAGGCATACCCTACAAGTATTCTTTTTGGAGGGGCGGTGCATACGTGAATATTATTACGTTAATTGTATTTTAATGATAATGACAAGCATGGAATTTTGTGGACGCCCAGTAATTTTATGCTTTTGGGTTGACTTTGCTGTATAACTCTTTGTTGTGCACGACTTGCTCGCAGCATGCAAGAGCGGACTAAAGGACTTCGATCGGGAAGACCGCAAGACAAATTATAAGTGTGCCAAAAGCAGGACAAAGCCAAATAAGTTTTTTTCGGGCGGAAGTTATATCGAGAGTGTACGCAGAAGTTGAGAGCGATTTTTGTGCAAAGAGAACAACGAATCGCGCGGTTTTCAACACTCTATATGAAATGTATACATATAAAAATACGAAATCCTGTTGACGATTTTTTATTCCGTTCGATTACGTTTTGTTATTGTGAATCTGATGGGATAATACCGACGTTTTTCCCCGAACGCTCGCCATTCACCAGCTTTGCGCTGCGCCCACGAGTTTCCAGTTTATTTCGCTCGCATTTCGCTGTCCTACCTTCCAACCCCTCACACACCCACACACACACAACCACAAGCACACACATTGAGTGCAGGGAAAACGTGGAAACGCTGAGCCCACCCTCAACACTTCTAACCTACAGCAAAACGCTTTCGTGATTTCCATATTTGCAGATCCTGGCTGTGTGCGAGACGCCCCTCCGCCGCAGAATGAAGGAAAAACCCCGATCGAGATTGACTTCTTTTCGGCGGCGGCGGCGGCGCACGTTGCCACACACCATTGAGCGCGAAATGAATTAATACCATTACGAAATTGCTAAACACTCCGCGAAACCGAAATAATATTGATCACGCGCTTTTTTTAATCTGCGCGCGGTGTGCATTAATGTAATTACATGTATCTGATTTGGGATTTTTCGATTTTCGCCGTTGTGGATCATCCGGTGTATATGATATTGATATATTTGCACGCGCCAGCAGCGCGCAGTGTAGACAAAACGTCCCTGACTAATTAATCAGTTGTTCTATTGGATTCCGCGCCGCGCCGTCTATTTAGCAAACAGCCGCAGCCGCAGCCAGCGCGGTATTCCTGCAGAAGTTGGTCCGCGACATTGGCGCGCATTCGCTCGCCAATATATCAGGTAATGCCGCCCCGCGCGAAGTCGAACCGAACGCAGGGCGCAGGGAACTAAAGCGAAGCGAATGAAATATACACATTGACGCGCGTCCTTCGTCACCTCAGCCGCCCCCCGCCTTCGCGGCTCACAACTCAGCGCGCGTTGACAGTGCCAGCGGCGGCGGTTTCGCATCGCATCAAAATCCTCCTTTCTTTCGCCCATCAATGTCGCGCGCAAAAGTCCTCG
>JAODGB020025226.1:0-10514 GCA_027574905.2 Earota dentata | reverse complement strand
TTTTTTCTTCTTTCGTCTCACCTTTGAAGGCCTTTGAAGCATCGACGTCGTCACTCGGCGGTGCGCATTGATATTTATGAGCGTCATTTGAATATGCTTGTATGCGAAGGGAAACATGATGGTAATGCAGGCGACATGCCCGACATAGTGTCGTAATTGACCCTTATAACAGGGGCGCCAAGCACATTTTCCTTCTTAATTGGCGCTAATGTTCTTCATATTCTACGCATCTTCTACGCGTGCATTCTGCATGAAATACCAACAGCAACTAAGTTACAAAATTCGGTGAAAATCCTGCTCTTCAAATATTCAATGAATTGCTTTGTGAATATGTTTTGATATCCTGCTTGTTGAATTAGAGCAAAGTTGTGGTCCTTGTGGTTGGTGCATTAAACTAACAGAGGGGTAGAATCGACCCCAGGTCGGCGAGATGTTGCGCGAGTGAAAGCTCAGGGAAAGCTTTCATTAAATTATTATTTCGCTTCTATTCATTCGCGCCCAGGACGGGCGAAGGGTGCAAAGCATGAAGAGTGATGTATAAGGACCATTTGCCTTGATTAAGTAAAGCTTCGTTTCGTCTCCTTGCTCCATGCGCGTCACACGGCGAAATAAAACAATAAAACTTCATGGCATAGAATACAAGAAAGCTCAAACGAAACATTTTCATTCGCCTTGCTTTTTTCAGTTTCAAAATTTTAATTTAATGATGTGACATTTTTCTCCTGTCTTGCGTACATTGTACATATTTCCATCTTGTTTTCGTCGGCTTGATTTGCTTGCCGCGCATGGCGAGGAGGAAAGGAAAAACTTGATTTATATGCGCGGCAACGTTGTTTTTCTTATTTCGGCGAATGGCACCGCCAGGACCATCTCACGCGTGGTGAAGGTCCGGGCGGCGGGAACAATTCATATAAGGAAATATCAATTCGGATTTCATGTTCCCTCGTGGATACGCGCCTCGCCTACATCTGCTAGGTCTCCGCCAGTGGGCACTATCCTGGCGCGTCTGTGAGCGCGCGCGCCCGAGGACCAAAGCCAGCGCCAAAATCCGTCCGCCGCGTGATCGATTTCCAACTTTCTTCTTTATTTCTATTTATTGCGCCTTCGCATTCACGTTGCGCTCGGCGCTGTTTGCGCGCGAGTCCTTTATTATTTTTTTTCGCTGCTTCGAGATAGAAACACGCCTCGCGGCGGCTGGGGGCGGTTGCAACGCTTTGCGTTGATTAAATTTTGTTTTTAAGCGTTCGGAAACTCTGCATTAAGAAAGATCGTAATTCACTCACAAACAACACAACACTACAGAAGGCATATTTTTCTGGTGTTTATTTTCGCGAAGCTTGACGTTTGAAACGAGTAAGTAATGAAACTATTGTGAGTCTAGGATTTCATTCACTTCGTATCTAATGAGAAGAAAAAGTGTACGTGTCTGAGAAGCCATGCTCGTATCGATGCCGAAGCCATTCAGATGCAACTTGATACAGGAGCAATTAAAATAAACAATGTTTCCTGTGATTTTCTAGGATTTCACTCCTTATATTTATCCAAACAAGTCCTGAAAGCTTTGCGATGTAAAAATAGCAATTTTCTTAATTCAATCCACCTCAGAACTATTATTATTATTAATTAATTTGCTAAAGTATCAGTTTAATAGCCTGCTACTTTTTTTTTGGTGGAGTTAAGTCAATAGGAAATTTCAATAAGGAAGGAAGAAACGAAAGGCGTGCGAGACTCCTAGAAAAAACACACGCCACACGGACACGCCGCGCCGCGCCATGCCGGGAAGCCCTGGTAGCCGTGCCTCGTTTTATTACATCGTAAATAACAAGGACGTAATTAATTGGGATTCAATAAAGAACGCGCAAAGTAGAAGAAACGCAACGCGGCGCGACGCACACATTGCCAGGGGCTGGGTCGGTTCCGGAATGCGACAAACAACACCCACTCCAATTACGGGGAAGGCTCTTCCAATTTATCGAAATTTATATACGACAATGATGTCACCACCGCTACCCTCGCGGATATAGTTGAGCCTAATACCCCCAATTGGAAAGCAAAACATGGGCGGGAACAACGATACAACGCTAGAAAATCAAACGCTAAATAAACGTTAGAACTTAGCAGGAGAAATTGCAAAAAGCTTACTTTCTAATAGTTAGACATTCTTCATAAAATATCTACTTAGTTCTCGCCGAATACAGAAAGTTTATATCAACCCTATTTTTTTGAGATTTTTTGATGATTAACACATGTTTTGTATTGTATAAACATATATTAAGAAAATACTTAATATTTCATAAAAGGGTGTTCGAATTTAAAGTTTCTTTACATATTCTGACAGGCAAACACATGCTTTATAACCTAACCTTAATTAAACCATCTTATTTTTTTGACCTTGGAAAAACGATCGCACAGTGGCAGACCTAAATCAGTTTGGATCAGCTGTAGCGTAACATAACCGCGACATCTGTGCTCAAAACTGCCAAGCATACAAAATTATCCGTCATTAAATAAAATCGAAAACTTTGAAAATTGTACAATATATCGAACGTGTATGGTAGTAGGTAAAGCACTGTACACACTTCGACTGGAAAATCAATGACATTAATTCATTGTTTTTCACTCTTAGTATGTAATGTACTAATTTCAGTGTAGTAAAATTTCATCAAAAATAATTCATTAGAAGTTGCGCAAAGTGTGAAGTATTGGGGCAAATATAATGTAAGAATATATATATATATAACAATTGCAAATATCTTAGTTTCTAAGGGTTAGACATTGTTTAAAAAATAACTACTTAGTTTTTGAAAAGATATACGCCAACTACCGAAAACGATAAGTTTGTATCAAGTATACTTTCTTAGATATTTGTCGATTAACACATGTTTTGCAATTTATAATCATATATTTTAAAAATGCTTCATATTTCATAAATGAGTATTCCAATTGAAAGTTTCTATACATATTCTGATAGACAAAGAGATGCTTTATAACCCAACCTGAATGAATAAAAATGCCCACAAACCTAAATATTTATGATATCTCTTAAACAAATCCTAGAAAGAAACCTTAATAATTTACAAACACGTCAATAAATATTAAATTTTTTAGGTTATTCTAATGCCCAAAGAAATGCTTGTAAACATGTATTACTTTCAACCCTTAAAACTAAAGAGTTGTTTCGCAGAAATAAAATTAATGTTTCACTCTAGTAAAATTTCATCAAAAATAATCTACAAAAAGTTGCGGAAAGTGTGAAGTATAAATATATTTGGGCAAATATAAATTTAAGAATATATACTCGGCATGTGGGCGAGTATATCTCGCACGCTGCGAAGGGATTACATTTACAAACGTCAGTACTCAACATTCCGCATTACCCCCGAGCATAAATCATGCACACATGTGTGTCTTAGCGCTGGCGAAATGTATGCGAAAGGACCAAATTCGGCGGGAGTGGCATCAATATTTCGGTTAAACAAATTTGTCTGGCGTAAACTTTTCTCCCGAAAATGTGTAGCGTTCGCTTGGAAATCATCAAAATGAACTGCAAACTGAAAGAATAAAAATTTAAAAGTGAGACGAGACAATATAAACGAATATGAGAATTTATTCTTTAATAAATGTGAATATCTTGGGTATTTTATAAATATGAATGAAAATGATACAGAAAGGAAGAGGGAAGCCGAATGTTTGAATGTTCTTTTTTTCCCGGGGATTGGGGATCGAAAGTGTCCCGTCGTTATCATTTTTTCTTCGTTTTAGCTTTGCGGAATGCGAATGCGGCTCTCGTTTTGCATTCACATGTTTTGGTCATTGTAATCTATTTAATTCTCATCTACAGGAACGTCTTTACGAAAATATAAAATTTGCATTTGTCCAAATTTTGTATTTGTATGAAATCAAAGTTGACAGTTTTTAATTTGATGTTTGTTTTTGTTACGCTTGAACAATACTTGTTTTATTAGTGAATATTGCAAGTCCAACCCTTGACAATGTCGTATGGCCTAAAGGGGTAGCAGCTCTCCCATTCTCCTCGAATATTTGGCGTACAGACGATGTTTATGTGGAAAAATTTGCAATATTTGTGAATACGTAATATAAATTCCGCGCGGCTGGTCATAGCGGCGGACCGGACATGTCATAGGGTTATTACACGACCCTAACGCCCCTGCAGTTTCACGACTTGACTTACACGCCGCACGTGCCCGCGCGCTGCCGTGGCGCTCCAGTTTTCCGCGTTTTTACCCGGCGCCTTCGCCATGCGGCCAATGCAAACCCTTTCGCATCGCGCCCGTACCGATCCAGATGCTCTCATTGCGCGCCTGCGAGCCGCGGCGCGCGTCTTGAATATTTATAAACCGAGGGTAACCGCCACCGCCGACGCCGCCGCCACCTCCGCAGCCGCCCACGATCGTGTAACTAAACATTTCGACTGCGACTTCGGAAGAATCGCGCTTTCGCTGGCTCGCAGCGCCCGAGGCGACTTTTATTCGTTTATTTAAGGCGACTCAAAGCGCGCATTTTTTGCGCCACTCCTTCCATTCACCAGCGCCGCCACCGCGACCGCCTCCACTACCGCCGAGCGCGCCGCCGCCGCCGACGCTTTTATGCATTTCTTTCAGCGGCGTTTGTTTTCCCGAGCATTGATAAATACAATAAAATGCAAATTACGGCGGCGGCGCTCGTAATTTCGCATAAAGAGCATAATCAACGTGTGCTTTTAATCAACCACTCTGGAATTAAACGCTTAGCATTCAGCCGCCGCCATCGCCATCAGGGGCAATTGCCAAAAGCACCAAGAAGTGCGAAGTGAAGTGAACTGCAAAGTCAAATTTCACATTTGCATTCCGGACTATTTTAAAAATTAGCACCCGCTTACCTACACGCTGCCAATTTTGGCAAGCTGGTGAGCGGAGAAGTTGGCAAGTTGGTAAGAATCCAACAAGCTCCCGGGGAGCCGCGCGCACCGCCCTGATTCATGTTTAGCCAAACTGCGCCGTCCCCAAACTGCGCTCGGTAGAGTAATTTAGGAAAGCGCCGCCGCCGCGACGGTGCGCTTTGCAATCATAAAATTCAACCTCGGGAAACTTTCACCGGGATTAGTTTAGCTTGGCGACCTAAAGGACAGATACTTTTCTTTTCCACACAGCGAGAAGAATGCAACGACACTTATTTTAACCAAAATTATTGTTGGGGACAAATAATGATCTTCATGAACGCCAAAGTTTCACAAAACTTTCTTCTTTCTTCAAATTGGGACATTTTTCTTCATATGGCACAGTGTAATAATTTAACCACCCCATAAAATCATAACCATAACTGGTAAGTAGTAAATGTGTTGTAGTAAATTTTTAACTTTACGGAAAGTTTGCAGAAATTGTTTTAAAGTATTTGCGTGGACTTTTCTAATCAGTGGATGTTACCCCATAACAATTAATCAGTTTTAATTGCAATGTGTGTCTTGATGGACCCTGCTCCGGTGTCCACTCTCGCAGAAATAAGGTACGACTGCTCATTACTTAACTTTAAGTAAATTCTGGCAATTGTTGCGAACATTTTCAACTATTTCAACTTCCCCAACTCATGATTACATTCTCAGTACCCACATCCACCTCACCCTACCAACCCAAACTTAATGTACACTATAAATACGAATGCCCCTATTTACACACCAACACACCCCCAAAATTACTTGAACATTTTTCCAAATCAAGTTCTAATGTTTTGGCGTTTTCTTAGACTGTGGATATGTTTGAAGTGTTTTCCCTGGGTTGAATTTGCGTGCAATGCTGTTGGGGCTGCATTCCGGTCGGCGTCGTGCGTCCATCCGCAACGGTGGACAGATGAGCGAACGGTTGAGCGGGCCGCAGCCGGGGACAGAACAAACGCGAACGGGTTAAACGTTGAAATGGCACGAAGGTCAATTTGCAACCAATTTCCATATAAATGAGAATCCATCTCGTGTCCCCGATGATGTGCACCACCCCCCCCCGCTTGCCTTCGTCATGCGGGGCACCCTCACAAGGACCGCCCCAGTCCCTTACTACTCGCCCTCACACCGCCTGCCTGCGACAGGGCAATTCCAACGATTCCAAGCATTTCCTAAATACCGAAAACAGAATATTTACTTGAACCAAACCGACAATTTTCTATGCATGCAAATATATAATATATAATTATAATATTGGAGTTCTAGATATAGAAATGATGATTGTCATGGTCTGGGTTAGCGGGGATGTTTATTTTTTGCAACACTCAGTGATCAAATGTGACAACCTCTTAATTCTCCTTTCGGTCCGTGCGCAGTGCGTTCGCGGAAAACTCTATATAGTTGGAAATTATCAACGTTGTTCTGTTATCCTTCCAACGCAACGGTTCGTCGCAAAGAGCCTTTGTTCGGGCGGGCGGGTGGTGAAACTACAACTAGCCGAATCCCACAGTCCCACAGTCCGCAACGTCCATTTATTTGCAACCAAATTAGATAACTGCGCGCGCGTGGGCTTCAAACGGATTTTGCATACATTCCGCCCTATGCCAGCGCGCGGTATTTACTTAGTACCAAAATTCGTGAATCTCAATCTCGCAGCGCTGCCCTGCAAACAACAAAATTTCACATTTTCCCCCCACACACACCAGAAAAAGGCACACAAAAAAGTTTTATTAACTTTTCTAGCAAGTTGTTTTCTATGAATCATCTTCTGAAATATATTCGCGACTTGACGCTCATTTTCAAGCTTTTTTTGTTTGCGTGCAATGTCAATAGTTTCGTTTATTTTTAGGATTGTGATAAACACATAATTGCAATTTCATAAATGTCACGAGCGTTGTGGCCGTTGGCCTCGTTTAAATTGAGTTTCGACAGTTTTAACGCAGCGCAACATGTAACAGTCGCAGCGCTGTTTAATCACGATGTTCTTTTTTTGTTGCTTGTCGCTTGAGGAAGCGATCGGAAAAGTGAAGCCCGCAACCGAAACTCTAATCTAAATCAAAATCTCGCTCTGGAATTGCTTTATTTCGGAGTTCGAGCGGGGGTTGAATGTCAACCAAATAAAAAGCAAACAATAAAACGCACAGCATCAAACAGAAAATAATATATTTTGAATACTCTAAAGACATAGAAAGAGGGGAAGTTGTTGTGGCTGTATGTGTATGTCCTTGGAGGTCCTTTGCCAGGATTATACGACCCGCGATCGACTCCGCAACGATGCGACGATGAAACGAAGCTCTTTTCGGTATCTGCGCGGAGGCAGCGACGTGTGTGGTACGTCGACACCTCGCGGTCGACGAAAGACGGCGGAATCATCCCCCACATTGTCTTCATCATCACTATCCTATGTGAGTGTTTGATTGTGATTGTGAATGTGAATTAATCGAATACCTTCCGGGATGTTCCATATCCATTCATCCGCATCCTCCGTTTTCGGAACAAACAGAGCGGACTCATCAACACGCAGGTGGATTTCGCCCCAACCCTAGCGCACCCCACCACCTCCATTCCTCGCTGCGTGGGTCGTGAAAGCTGTGAATCTGGAAAATTGCAATTTGGAGCACTTGCGAGGTGAGCAACCAAGAATACGTCGAATGGAAATTACGACCGACGCATAAACACTTTTGTTGATGCGCACACCCCCGCCGACACTGCCGCGAGGGGTTGGAAGTCAGGATGTTAATTATGATTAAAGGGCTTCATTTGCGTTGTACGCAGTTGTACGTGCTGAATGGTCGTTTTAATTATTCTTTACCAAGCGCGAGAGTGTAACAAAGCTCTCCTGCTGTGGGGATGAGAGCAGAGACGCGGCGCGGCGCGCAGGACAAAGGCATCCGAAGCACACACCATAGGTGATAATTTTAATTATGAAAAGGCGCACGCATACATCTACGCCTCTAATGATATAAACATTTCTGGAATACAAAACAATTAAACTGTAATCAACTTCGGTGGAAGCTGATCTCAATCCTAGCAAATTTCAAAACATAACAGTCCTGTAAAAAGCACTGCGCATGGTAATTTTTTTTTAATTGAAAAGTTTTGCAATTAAAATTTAATGTCGTGAACTTTTTCGTTCGGCGGTGAATGGAAAAAATAGTATTTTGCCCGTGATGTGAATGTTTTGAAAGTCAGCGGGTGAATTTCATGCAACCGCAAGGCCCGCAAGGCGCTCAGAGGGTGCACGCAGGACGCGAGGATGGCGGCGGTTCGCGGCGTGGCCGCGCGCGGCTGGTGCGGCGCTGCCGCCGCGAGAGGCTGGGCCGCGCCAGTAGATCGCGGGCCGTCGCGACACACGTTCGAATTTCTCGCCGCCGCCGCCGTCTCCGCACGATACACACGGAAATAACCAGCGCAACCAACCCTTTCCCCCCCACGCAATCAAAACCAAACATTAAGCAAGAACTTCTCACAAACACTAATACAATAATAATATAATCATGGTGACGCCAAAAAAGATCCAAAAGTGAAACGCAATAAATTTTAAATTATTGATGTTCCTCGACAGGACTACTGCCATCGCAATAAAATATTTATAAAATTTGTGGCAGATGCGGATGAAAATGTGCGGCAGCGAGACACTGGCGAATGTATCATCTTTATCATCGCCGCATGCAAACATTGCCAAGGAATAAACAAGTGACGCCAAATGCGGCGCGCGCGCTCGTCCTTTTGTGCTCAACTTTCCAGTGCGCGGCGGCTGCAATTCCGAAGTGATATAAAGTGTTAGCGGCCCTGGGAGAGAGCGCGGCGAGGAGCCAGCCAACTATTTCAATAAAAACTTTTTTCATTCCTTGCGTTTTGTTGCGATAAATAAATAAGTTGTGTGATTTTCTGCACGGCACTGCTGCGGACCCTGAAATAATCAATCAATTTTTGGATTAAAACCCTGGACACTGGTAAGCACTTTCATATGATTAAATATGACAGAAACATCGCAGCGAAAATGTGCTGCTTACATTTATAAAATGTTTATTTGTAATGGGTTGCAAGGCCTGCAAATCGTAGATATCAGGGATATCGGTGAACGCAAGCCGCAGAACGAATGACCGCTCGCTCGGGGGACGAAATGAATGAGTACGCAAACGTGCTTTAATTAAATTACATATACTTATCAGCGCCCCCGGTGGTTATGCACGTTGATTCAACGCGCACGCTGAACTTTTTGTGCAGCTTTGTATTTATTTTAATTAAATTCGGCGCTTCCGTTTCAGCCCGAGATCGAGCGATCTAATTTTAGAAACGAAAATAAATAATTGCATTTTACTGCGCACTGCACACTGATGATAATTGGATAATAGAATAAGCAATTAATTGAATGAATAACACCGCGCATTCGTAAAATAGCTTTTAATAACCCGCTGAAATTTTTATCTTCAATTAAGCAGCGATAAAACGAGAAATTGAGCGACTCAAGTCTCCACTGCCATGCCAATTAAATGCCTGTTTGAATAGTTGATTACGTCTGTTGTCCTGTCATTCAATTATCCTGTTACAGTGTCTTGTTCTGTTGTCCTGCACTGATGGCTGCAATCAATAGCATCGTTACGTTGTTATTGAAGGCGTAACGACTGGTTTTACATTTCTTCACCTCGCTTGCACCTGTTTAGGTGCGAAACTTTCCAAGTTGCGATTCCCAGCGCGATTAGCCTTGGACTCCAGGGCGTTGAGGCCCAACGCAGTGGGAAACGCGGGCGGCAAATATTCGCGCGCTTTTTCTAGATTGCGTAGTTATAGTGGTAGAGTGGTAGGCGCTGTGCGGGTAATGATTGATGACTTTTAAAACGCTTCTTTCATTCCGGCCGCGACGCAGAAGCGCGAAAACGCCGAGGTCGAGCCTAGCCAGGACGCAGGCTCGACGGATGTTGAAATGTTATATAACCGCCATCGCCATCGTCATGCCACGGCTGCCAAGCTTATGCTACCCGGCGCCTCCACTATCGCTGCGTCATGTTAGTTAGTTTCGTAATTTTACTTTTTTCGCAATTGGCTCCAGCCTTATACCATCCATGTTTAATCCGCAGGTTTATGTTGATGTCACAAATATATACCATGTGTCTTGGTAATGATATCTTTAACAATTTTCCACGAGAAACAACTGCATGTACAAGCATTTGAATCAACAGTGCGTTTGGTTTCAGTCGCCACTTGTATCTGGAGTATTCGCTGCGCATGTGATCGTGGGAGTTTAGGTATTTAAGCTAAACAAATGGTGGATAAGGGAGACGCCGTCGTACAGCTTAATAGTTCGTATGTAATTAATTACAGCGTCGTTTCATTCATAACGTAAATATAATAAATGATGCGTTATCGTCGCTCGACCCTATTACCAGCTCCGGGGAATGTATCATCACTGCATTAATAACGCCGCGCCGACCATCCCCCATCATCGTCCCCGCGCTCCACGCCCTCCCAGCTTGCCGCAATATGCACGGATTTAAAATTCATCCAGCGCATTTATTCACAAAATGATATTAATATCGTTAACGGCTGAAAACGAAATCAAATTTTCAATTTCATTTCTCTT